>CAJHQP010002245.1:0-90710 GCA_905132765.1 Moricandia arvensis
TTTGGTCAAATAGTATTGTTATTGTTGATTTTGTTCATATTCCAAGCTTCTATGATTATGACTGGTTTTTCTGCTATCAATCGCAAACGTTGTTTTTGCGGTTGGAGTTATTATTAGTGTTTACAATAATAAAAAATATTATAAATCGCTTTAACACGATATAAATATCTAAAATTCAAAACTGATTTTAGTTTGCGTTTGTGGTTGCAGATAGTTGTGAGAAAAAAATTTTTTGAATTTGGTATTCTAATTTTAAAATTTTAATTAAATATTTTATTTTTATATTTATATTAAATTTTGTTTCCTATATTATTTTCTATAATATAATTTTTAATATTTTATAATTATATAAAAGTTAAATATGTTAATTTATTATTTAACTATTGATGCATTTGATAGTTAATCAGTCAAAATATTCCACAAACGCAACAATTTTTAAATGATATACTAACCGTCTAAATCTTTAATAACAATTAAAATTGTGACCACCTGCATTTGGAAACGACCGCAAACCGCAACCGCTACGGTTACACCAGTTAGGTCTTAATTGTGACGTTAAAATAAAAATAAAAGTGAGTAGAAAAAAAATAAAAAAATATAAGGAAATATTTATTAGTTTTGTTTCATATATATCAATTTGATAAGTAATATTTTGTTTATAATTTCTTTAAATATAAGGAAAAACAAAGAAACATACACATCAAATATTCTTCATAAATAGTATATATTTTAAGGAATGAAACAGAATTGGTTATTGCTCTAATTCCATATGTCACAATTAAACACTAAAGTTCACTTAACACTTCATTTATTAGATTAGTGTGTTTATGTTGTAATCATTCAACAGAAATCTAATTTAAAATTAATACATAGTCAACCTACAAACAAATATATTTTAGAGAAATACCATAAGATATACTAAAAAGTTTTTGCCACAAAAATAAACTTAAAAAAAATGACAAAAATAACCTTTTTGGAATGGGATTTTGGGGGTAAATATACGTTTATACCCTTTGGGTTAACTAATCTAGACTTAGGGTTAGAGTTATGAGTGGGGTTTTGGGGGTGAGGTTTAAAATTGAAAAATTAAATAAAAAATATTAATTTTTAAAAGTAAAAAGGTTAGTTTGGTCATTTTGTTTTTGAAGTTATTTTTATGAAAAACTTCAAAAGTGTTATTTGAGAGATTTGCCCTATATTTATTAGGAAATAAAGGTAAATGGAATGAAGTGTCAGCGAAATAACTTTTCTAACTATTTAAATGGTAAATTCTTTTATTAAAATAAACTAATGTAAAAAGACAAACCCGACCGAAACATACCCGACCAAAACATACCCGACCCGAACGTTAAAACTCTGACCCCTTCCAAAAGAAAGAGACGCTGTCAAATGCTATTTCAAGAGTACCATCGAACTCCGTAGAGAACCAAAAACAAAGACAGAAGAATAAACTTGTCTCCTTGCCGTCTCTCCAAGCAAGCTTCTCATTACTCCCACCAAAGATGCTCACAGGTTCTCTTTCAATTTCTTCCTTAACTACATGCTTTAATCGATGATGTAATCTGTTCTTGTCGGTAGTACTCTAGTTTGGAATCGGATCTTGTTTGTTTCTTCTCCTTGTGAGAAAGAATGTGTGCTAAAGGTGGAAGCTTTGACCTAATCTAGTGATGGGGTTTATGTTTACAGTAAGTGTAAAGTGGCAAAAGAAGGTCTTTGAAGGTATCGAGATTGATCCCTCTCTGCCTCCTTATGTCTTCAAGGCTCAGCTGTATGATTTGACTGGTGTCCCACCTGAGAGGCAAAAGATTATGGTCAAAGGTGGTCTCTTGAAGGTATAGGATCCGGTGTTTCTTCACTAGATTGTTTTATTCAATATTTGATGATTCTTTCATTTTTGGTGCAGGATGATGCTGATGGTCCGCCATTGGAGTGAAAGATGTAAACCTCTTGCTTCTTTTTTTGTTGTTGTTGTGAAGATGCTTATTCGTTTGTTATGTTGGTGTCTAGGGCCAAAAACTGATGATGATGGGAACTGCTGATGAGATAGTGAAAGCTCCTGAAAAGGCTATGTTTTTGCAGAGGATCTACTGAAGAAGAGCAAGCCACTCATCTGGTACTCTTTCTTTTGTTGCTGATTATAGCTGTGTGATGTGAGCTTGCCCATCTATGGAATCAAATGATTATAACCCTAAACCGTAACTCCAGAACCATTCTCTTAGTTTGCCCTCTACTCTCAACTTTCGCCTTAAAGTATGATGTTTCTTGGCTGTTGTAGCTTCAATCTAGAACAAAACTACCTTAGGCTAGTAACAGTTCTGCAGTATACTAGCCAGGCTCAGTGTGTTTTGTGGGGTTTGCTAACTTTACAATGCTTGGAACCTGGACAATGTACATTCATAGAGTTTGTATCAACCAATTAACAATTACACTTGATTTCAGGGTTACAGTGCGGGCCTTGTCAATTTGGGCAACACCTGTTACATGAACTCCACGGTGCAGTGCTTAAAATCTGTCCCAGAGTTGAATCTGCATTATCCAAGTCAGTCAAACATTTTTCAATTACTCTAACTGCCTTTTTATTCAATAAATCTATCCCAATTATACAAACAATTTCCTCTTTAACAGTTACTCACTTGCTGGACGAAGCAATGATGTCGACCAAACTTCTCACATGCTCACAGTTGCCACACGTGACCTATTTGGTGATCTTGATAGAAGTGTCAATGCTGTTTCGCCTACACAGTTCTGGATGGTTAGTTGCTAGTTATCCATATCTCTCCATAAGATTTGGAAGTTCTTGTTCTTGGCTCATATCAACGTTGGTCTTGATATGCAGGTACTACGAAAAAAGTTTTCCTCAGTTTAGCCAGTTGCAGAATGGAATGCACATGCAGCAGGTTTGTTTCTGGCTGCAAACTCGGTTGCATTAAGCCCGTAACCATTCTGTTTACAGTCCCTTGCTGTTAAATTTTTTGGACAGGATGCTGAAGAATGTTGGACACAACTGTTATACACTCTTTCTCCAGTCCCTAAAAGCACCAACTTCCAGCGAAGATTCTGACGCTGTGAAAGCTCTTTTTGGTGTCAATCTTCGGAGCAGGTATCCGTGCAAACTATCACATCTCAGTGTCATAAATGGCTTGAATTATTTTCGTAGATCATCCATATAATTGGTTTTGGGTCTCTATAAACAATGCAAACTGTAAAGCAGTCTGCATACTCCTGTAGTAAAGCAGTAGCATCTTCTTGGTATCCTTATTAAGCATGTATCATATATTTGTTGAGGGGTTTCCTACAGTGTATTGTACACAATTTTTATTCATGTATTTGTGAATGTTATATTGACAACTGAAGATGTTAAATCCTGAGTTTTCTTCACATTTTTGCTTAATATATTGAGTTGTGTTATAACTGGTTTCTGTTGTGTAGGTGCATTGTCAAGAAAGTGGTGAAGAAAGCTCAGAGACTGAATCTGTATATTCTCTAAAATGCCATATATCACACGAGGTGAACCACTTGCATGAAGGACTAAAACATGTGGAGGTGAATATAAATCATCCAATGGAGACTTTTGATGATTTATATGCTTGCATTTTAATCTTAAGGTAGTGCATGCAACATATTTTACTTTTAGGGACTGGAAAGGGAGAACTTGAAAAAACATTCTCCTGCTCTGGCCGTACTGGCTGTTTACTCAAGAGTCCCTTATAGACTCCTTGCCAAGGTGATCAGTCTCTTCTTTTGTTGTGGACTTTTGTTGTACATCTCAGTACTACTAATCCTCTGTGACATGCTTTATATCCCACATGTGCCCAGAGAACTTTACTTCGTCAAACTTACTGGTTAAGTGAAATTCAATATCTCTGACACGAGGGTTTATTTCTCTTGTTCCTGATCTTGAAGGTATTGACCGTTCAGTTTGTGCGATTCTTCTGGAAAAGGGAGACTAATCAGAAAGCAAAGATTCTCAGGGTATGTTTCCTTCCTGTTTTTAATTCTCAACCAAAAACTCTGGATGGTCAAAAATACCAACTTGCTTTTTATCTTTTGCAGAAAGTGGATTATCCGCTGGAGTTGGATATCTATGACCTTTGTTCTGAGGATCTCCGTAAGAAGCTGGAAGCTCCTCGCCAGGTTTGCACTGTCTATTGCGGTGAGCTCAAATTACATGAGCTGGTGTAACCAGTTCAACTGATAGCTGTCTCTTTTTCAGAAACTGAGAGATGAGGAAGGTAAAAAGCTTGGTCTACAAACTAAGAGTAGCTCAAAGGACAGTGATGTGAAAATGACGGATGCAGAGGTACACCATATCTCTATCATTTTGTACATACAATTCACATGTGAAGTACACAATCTTACAAGAAGATTGTTGTTTTGTATTTGTTTTGCAGGCGCCATCAAATGAGAGTGGAGAATCATCCACCGGTACCCAACAGGATGGTACTGTATCTAAGACCCGTTTTTAACATCTTTCTGGCTTGGTTCACAAAGAGACTTAGTTTGTTGTATGCTATATATTTTAGAAAGCTTGAAAACCTGCAAGTATTTCAAGAACCTTGATATAGATGTAATATACTTGAATGGTTGGTTTGTTTGTCCATGTTGTGGTGTAATGGACTCTTTTTTGTGGCTATAAACCAGGTGGTTCGTCTTCTTCTGAGAAGGGAACTCACATGACTGGAATCTATGACCTGGTCACTGTGTTGACCCACAAGGGAATGAGTGCGGACTCTGGTCATTACGTTGCATGGGTTAAGCAAGAGAGTGGTTAGTTTCCATTATGTCTTATAAAACTTTACCTCTCTCTCTCTCTCCTTATCATTTTTACAAAGCATTGTATCATAATGATAATGACAACAGGCAAATGGATTCAATATGAATGATAGCTACCCGAGCATACAACGCGAGGAAGACATCACAAAGCTATCAGGAGGAGGTAAAACTCAAAGAGACTTCTTCTTTTTTACTCTGCATACTGTTGTGGTTCTCTCGTGCTTTATTTTGATACGTTTCTGTATTCACAACACAGGTGATTGGCTATGGCGTACATCATTATGTACAAAGCCCGCTTCGTCTCCATGTAATGTCTCCCACCTCTCTTTCATTTTGGTTGATTCTTTTTTAGTTCTTGAAACATTCAAGGTGGTTCAAATCAAACCTCAGAGATTTTCATGTTTGTTTTACAATGTTAAGAGTATTGTTTTTGTAGCAATACTGTTAAGACATGTTTCATTTTATGACATTCTTTTTACGCTCATGCATATTTTAGCCTTCCAAAAAAGAACCCCAACATATATAGTGTGGTGTTACTAAAATCAAAACCGGAGTAGCCATCATGAAAATAAATAGAATGGCTCCATCAGTGAGATGATAAACACTGTTTCTAGAAGTTTGTTTAAGTGTCCGCCAGTCTTCAAATCGATTATGAACGAAATGATTTTCTCAAATTGATTTTTAAAAATTTGGTTTAGATATACAAAATTATCGGTCTAGGTGTCCGTTAAACAATACAGTATCGGTTAAGCTCCTTTCTCAATAAAAATGTAAATCTAAGTCCCAGTGTTGATAATAACAACTCATTTGGTCATCATTTCAAATCATTTTTCACCTAAATTTCACAGCCTATCTATGAAGTGGACTTCTCATTTTCTTATGAGTTAAGTCTTATCCATCTAATTTGGACCACAATTCTGAATTTTCTTTCAATATTTACTTACATCAATGACTATGGATAGATTTGTGATCGTCATATATGTAACCGCGTGGACTTTTTCAACAGTCTTCAGCTTCAATGATGATAATACTTGTAGTCCCGACAGAAATTAGTTTTTTTTTTTCCTTTCCTAAAACTTCTTTTATTTAATCAAATATCGCAAAATAATAATAAAAAGTTTATATAATACGTCGTATCTAATTATTTTTTTTTGAAAAAAACACATTTAAATCATTATAATTATGATCCCACTAAATAAATTTCCAAGAAAGTTATAAATTCCACATCAAAAATGAGGTTTGGATAATTAAGCAATGACAGAATTAATCAAATCAAAGTATAAAATCGATTTTTTAGTCAAATTCTATAATTTACAACAAAAAAAAATGTCAATTTTTTTCATTAAATACGAATCATATACACTCACAAGAACCATTCAGGAAAAAGAAAGAAAATAAGAGAATATATATCACTTAAATGGACCGACATCATTGTCGTTTATATTGAAGTACGCCATGACTAACATATACATCTATACGAATTTCACAACATTACCCTTCACATTCTTCAATTCTTCTCCACTCTGTTCATCGATACATCAGTCAACGCGGCGTCACCCGAATCCAAACCCAACTCCATACCTGGATACCAAACCCGACCGGGTTTCGAAGCCAACAGCGAACTGAAACTCCCACCAGTCGGATCTCCAACCGTAACCCCGTATAACATCCGGGTCGGATCCATTTCACTTCAATTCTTCTCCACTCTGTTCATCGATATATCAGTCAACGCGGCGTCATCACTCCTCCGAAAACCCGAACCCAAACCCAACTCCATACCCGGATACCAACCCGACCCGGTTTCGTAGTTAACCCCTCTAATCTGCTGCATATTCGAAGCCAACAGGGAACCGAAACTCCCACTAACCGGAGCTCCAACCGGTAACCCGTATAACATCCGGGTCGGATCCATTTCCTGACCCGAGTTCCCCGTGGTTGTCCTCTCTTGGTCTGAAACAGCGACGGTTCTACTCTTGGAGCTGCTACTCGACGGAGAAGAAGAAGAAGAAGAGGATCGTTTAATGTTGTTCTTGCGGGAACCGCCGCCGACGGGGATGTTACGGAGGGAACCGCCTTTGGTCCAGTAGCGACGGCAGTTTTTTGCAGAAGTGACGTGGCTGCGACAGGTTGTAGTTGTTGTAGTAACAGAACTTGGTGTTGGGTGAGTCACAGCGAGGGCAGTTTAGCTGCTCTTGCTCCGGTAACTCCCGTTGCTGCTGCTTCGCCGTTGTCATGATCATCGATTGGTGGTGGTAATACGCCGCTGCTGATGCTGTTGCTGACGTCAGATCCTCCTGCATTTTGGTTACTGTAGTTTTTGACGTTGTGAGAGAGATATGGAGTGGAGATATTTGGTGGGTTTGTATTTATAGTCTCATACAGAGAGAGAGAGGGATAGAGAATAACATGCTTTTATTTTATTACAAGTTCAACACTTTTCTGGATTTTATTACATCCAATTTATGTTGGTCCTAATGTTTTGCTGTCTTTTATCTCTTTTTCTATTTTGTAAGTTTTCCAAAATTTGCATTTTTTTGGAAGCTGGTTAACATTTTTGTTAATATTGCATATATGAAAAAATTACATTTTCACTTTTAAATCATGGTTTTGCTAATATTATATCAAATGACGTAACAAATTTCGCCTTTAAATTGCAGTAAAGAAAATTCTTACACTACCAATTTGTAAAAGAATATATCACCTTTAAATTGCATTAAGGAAAACTCTTACACTACTAATATGTAAAAAAAAATGAATTTGTAACAAAAAGCATAATTTTCATTAGTGATACATTAATATTTTTGTGCACAAACTTTTGCCTGAGTTTTAACGGTTGTGGATGGTTATGGGTTAAACATCGCTATTTCATACTAGTATTTTTTTTTAGCAAAAAAAATTGACAAGGAAGTAGGAAGAATGATCTTTCTTAGAATTTTCCTTCATTGACAAAATTTCACGCGTTGGACTTTGCTATTGACTTGTTGACTTAACTAGATTGATATCATTTTGTAGGGAATATCATATTCTCTCATAAAGTTTTATTAACCATATTTATTTTTGTTTACTTAAATTTATTAGTTAGCAGTACTAATTTTTTTCATTTTAGATTAATTGTCGCCTCTAAGTTTATCACACAAATTAAAATAATAATTAAATTTCATATTTTATCACTAATCAATATATTATTTTATTTAACTATATTAATTGATGAATTAGAATAAAAATATAATTAGGAAAACAAATAAATAACTGCACTGAAAACATAAAATTACATTTTAAATGAAATAAATTTAAATTTTTAAAATGATAATTAATATAAAACGGAGGAAGTACCACACACAACACACAGAAACTCAGACAATAATGTGATGATGCACTTGTTCCCACTAAAATATCTATAATTTCACTATATTTTTTGACTCTAAAATAGAGTTTAAAAAATGTTTCAATAATACTATATTCTCTACTTTATAATAAAATAAAAATAAGTTTATTCTATCTATATAAAGTAAGTTGTTTAATTTTGTTCACTATTTTATTTTTAATTTTAAAATAAAATACTATTGAAACAATAATTAATTCTATTATAGAGAAAAAATAGTGTAAACAATCAGAGATGATCAAAGGCTTCAGAATTAACAGACAATGAAAAAACACATATAGCGTGCTTAACAAGCAAAGTTCTCTTTTACTTTGAAAGAAGGGTTTATTTGCTATCTAACCAATTTTGGAAGTAAAATTAAGTAGATAACAATGATTTTAACATAATTAACAAACTAACATTTGTGTCACATGTTAACCGGTTATACTCCTCTTATATACAAGTATCCAGTTAACAAGAGAGAATGGATGACGTCTATGAAAGAAAATATGGACAATAATTAATGAGCACTATTCACCATAAATACTAAACCCTAAACCCCAACTACTAAACCTAAACACAAATATAAATTATAATATGTAGTTATAATATTTTTTTAAATTAAAATTTGAAATAATATAGAATATTTTATAATATTAAACTATATTATATAAAATAAAAAGTAAAATAGACTTGTGAACTAAAATCATTTGTGTGGATATAGTTAATGAAATGATAAATATAATTTTAAATCATACAAAATGGAAGATAACAAAAGTATCAATTGGAAGATATGACATATTGTTCTATTTAAAAGAAAATAATATAGAAAGACGTAAAGAATAGAAGACTATATGAAAGTATAAAAACTTTACATAAATAACACATTTCTTATTATTATTTATTTTTACTGAATATAGTATAGTCTACGACTTCATCTTTTTCACATCCCTTTTTTTTTAGACATGGTGGTATTAATTTACTGATCTACCATCATTATTCTTTACCATCATATAAAGTCGACGAACCCTCATCTCTTTTTTTATGACACAACCACATATTTACCAGTCCGCCATCAAGAATTAACTCATGATGTCGTCTCTCTGATTCCATCATTCTCAAACGGTCGTCATCTTCAGAATCCAAGACTCTTCTCCTTTTCATCTTTGACGAAGCTTTCGAAAACGGCCTTCTTCTCAACAAAACGTCGACATGGGAGCAATCGATGGTATCACAGTCTCCCTCAATGAAACTATCTACCTTTCTTAGTTTTACCAAATAAAAACTTATTAAAGAGTGATATGTAAGAACTGTGAAGCCATGATCTATTTTCTTACATTAACCAATTATTAATTTATTTAATTTTTGTTACAGGTTGCATCGATTACAGATAAAGGTATAATTACATTATTATATAAAATATACGGTGTATGTGTGGAACTTAGGTTAATTTGTTAGATAATGAATTATAATTTTATTTTGCGTCATACAATACAAATTCCCTTGAAAGAACATCACTAGTCTTGAAGCTCTGTCCTAATAATCACCACCGTCACTTTCTAATCGTGATACAATGAACCAGAGCCGCACAAGTGTCGATGCCGTTTGTCACCATCTTTGTCCTCACGTTGCTGCCGTTATTGCTGACCGTTACTGACGTCACCTGTACGGCTACGATTTCTAGCTCTCTCTAGATCCACAAAATGTAAATGAGAATCTGGTTCGTGTTGACTTTCGTATACTCACAACGCATGTCCATATCCATCTGATCTTTGTCCTCGTTCTGAGTGTTATTTTTTCTCTCAATACATGTTTATTTTAAGATTAGTTATTCCCTCTCTTATATAAGATGGTTTAAGTAAAATATCAATATTAAAAACCTAACCAATAAATTAAAAACTATTTAATCAATTATAAAATAGGTTACAAAATATTATTAGTTATAAAGTTTTTGATAAATTAAAATTTACCTAAAAATATAAAACATTTTTACGTATCAAAACATCAAATATTTTAAACATTGTATAACAGAAAGAGCATTTTAAAAATCAAAATAAATAAATAAGGAAAAATTGTTAGTAAATGAAAATTAAACAGTGCTACTTTGGAGAGTTTACTGAAATCTAGTAAATGAAATGTATTTCATTTTTAATAAGTCAACAAAGAAGAAACAAGTCTAAAAATATCAATAAAACAATGATTACACCAAGACCAGAAAAGATTTGTAAAAAAAAATCTAATCTATAATCAATCCAAAAGTCATACAAAATGAGCTTTACTAAAATCACGATTTTTCTTCCAATCGGATTTTTCTATATCCAAGGTGCACAAGTGAATTTCTACACTTCAAAGATTTGGTTTTCACTGCTTCGCTTTCCCTTTGCCATATTCCCACAAGTCCAACATGATGATTACATAGCTTACGTGATCGATGACGATGATGATGATGATGTATGTATGTAAACAAAATCCTTATCAATCATTATAATGAACCTAGAAAGCCAGAGCCTAGAGCAAAGTAAATGCCCTTTTTATCTACATTTTTTTTTGCTCAGTGTGGTGGTGTTAAGCATAGTAGTACATGTACAAGCTATTTCCAGCGGCGCATGCAATTGAGTTCTCGCTTGGATGCCAAGCAAGATGCAGCAACTTTGTTGTGTAATCAAGAGCATTGTAGCTGCCTGCAATCCATTGCCACTCATACAAAACTCGAACTAGTCAAAGATTGAATCGTTTTCATGTAAATCACAGAGCTGAAGATGGACAAGGAAAAGGGGTTTAGCAATCAGTTATAAACCAAACCGTTAAATGCTGCTCTCTCAAAGTATAGGAAACTTATCTTCGGTTTTAAATATATGAAAAATACTTATAAATAGAAAATAAGTGGATACAGATTTTCTTTTCATGTTTTTAGTTGTTTCATGATAAATAATCTGTTCATTCACAGTATTCGTTTGTTTCTATCCGTTTATATCAATAATGTGAAATCTATGTCTTGACTGGGAACTATATATTCTTTTGAGTTTTTTTTTTGGTTACTGCCAATTTGTTTTTGAGTTAAAATATTCAATCTGATTTAAACCAATATTTTATTTTTGCTAAAATTTAAACCAATCTGGCATGGAGGCAAAGTCAATATTTGATCTTTTATGCATTAGCACGTAACACAAACACAGATTGTTCATTACAACCCAAAACAAGCGCAAATGTTTGTTGCTCTTTACACACTCAGTGTCCATCTATTTGCCTTATTAGATTGGTGGTTCACTAGCTCGAGCGAAGTATGTTGATTACTTCATTACACGGTTTGTTTTATATGTATATATATATGAAGAGTGTACTGTTTTTTAGTCCATTGCTGTCACACCTAACACGTTTTTCTTCTTTTATTCTGTGTGAATTGTGTCGAAACAGGTAAACTATAACTTTTTGCAAAAGAAGAAGTGAAACCATTTTGCTGTAATAATTGTTGAAACGAACTGAAACATTTAGTTGATGCAAAATTTGTTTTATCACACATGTGGTGCTTCACAAGAAAAAAAATCAATCCATTAGCCTGCTATTTGGTAACAGAGCATAGACTTGTACCTCTCAGACACTATCACACTAGACATAATCAAGCACTCAATCTCCTATTATTAACACTTGATGATACTCATTGTACTTTGCAATAAAAAGTGTTAAAACTAGTTCAGCTTAGAGAGTGCAGAGGAGTTACAAATAAGACATAGAAATGGTTAGTAGTAAATGCAAATCTGATTCCTTAGAACAACAATTGACTCTCCTACTAAAGTACTTTGTGAAATAAACCAAGCTTAAGGTTAAAACATAAAATCAAAACATGACTAAGTTACATACAAGACAATGACATAGTATGTCTATTCAATGCTCTAGTGTAGAGCATTACCAGACTAAACTAAATGGTCACTCGAGCCACTGGCCATTATTGGATAGAAACCATCCTTTTCCCCAATGCTTAAGATGCAAACCGAGAAGCACAAATTGCAAAAGAACAAAGAAAAAAGCATAAACTTCATGAAAATTCAACAAAGCTACAGTTGGGATACAAAGCAAAGTCATTGCCCTTTCTTGATAAAGTTACACAAAGCTTACGCAAAAATTGGACAACATTCAAGAACAAAGTAACCAAGAAGAACTCAAAGTAACAAAGAGACTGACCAAAGAACCAGTGACGCCTGCTACGTCGTTGGGGAAGAAGAAGAAGACAGAGGACGAGTAGGAGGAGGCAAGAGCTGATGCAGATTCTGAGGAGACCTGTTCTGCCCCTGACTCGCACCTCTAAGTATGAACGGATGCTTCAAAAGCTGATTCGCAGTCAACCTCCTCCCGGGCTCTCTCTGCAAGCAACAAGAAATGAAATTCCGAAACTCCCGGGACGCGGTCCCGGGAGCTTCAGGAGGCTGTGACATACATATCGCACACATGAGACTCGCCCAATCACCTTGCCTACTCACATTAAAAGGAAACCTCCCCAAGAAAACTCAAGAACACTAACACCTAAGCTCCAAATATCACCGGCGTAACCATCATACCTCCCCTGATTCAAATCAGTGTTTATCCTCTCGGGACTCATGTAAGCTATAGTTCCAACAGAGGAGTTACAAGGATCCATGGTCTGCGCCAAGATCCTACTCACACCAAAATCAGCAATTTTGACATTATCTGCCGAGTCTCTAAGGAGATTCGAAGGCTTAATATCTCTATGAACTATATGACGACTATGGAGATAAGCTAAACCGTTCAAGATCTGACGAGACAGATCCGCTAACTCTATCTCGTTCCGCACATGGTGACCTTCTAAAGATCCTTTCTCCATAAACTCAAGCAACACCTGGATCTCACCGTTTTGATCGAACATCTCGTGGCACTTCACGATGTTCGGGTGGTTCACGTCTCGTAAGATCTCGATCTCTCGACAGATCTGGCGACGGACGTTCTCCTCGTGGTTGCCGTAGATCACCTTGAGCGCGTAGACGCGGGAGGTAGGGAGGTGAGTCACTTTGTAGACCGTTCCGCCTGCTCCGCTTCCGATCCGGTTACGCGTTCTAGATCTGAGTAGAGTTTCGGATCTGAGGAGGTGGAGGAGGTTGAAGAGACGGCGGAGGTCGGTGGGAGGGGAGGGGACGGCGAGGGAGACGTCGCGGTGAGGGAGAGGTAGGGAGAGGTCTGGACGGCGGCGAGGACGGTTGTTCTTAACCGGGATGGATACTCCTGGTGGCGATTGAACCGGTTTCATCGCTTTTTGGTTAGAGCTCGATAACGGTTCTGGTTTATCACGATCTGTCTGAAGATTCGAGAGGTTAATATGGAGATATGAACGAGTCGTCTTCGTCTTCTAGGGTTTTGATTGGTACTTGGAAGCAGCGATCAGAATATCGAAAAGTGAATTGAAGGTTCCTTCGTCGAAAGAAAGTGAGAGGACACTGAAAAGGAACGTCTATTTATTGATTTTTCCATTAAATTAAAGAAAAGGAAATATATATTTTCCCCCTTTATTTTTTTTTTGGTTAGTTGTAGTTTTAGTTTGAGAAAAATAAAAAGTTTTTTCACAAATATAATTTTTTATAAAAAAATTAAATAAAATAAATTTATTAGAAGATGTAAATATACATTTATAATTTTTGAATTAACTATATATATTTAGAGTCTTGGGTTAAATGGTGAAAATTAGAGATAAAAATTAAAATTCTAAAAAAATATATATTAAAATTTTCTAAACAAAGAAGCTATATTTCAACCAATGGTTTTTCAAAAGCTATTTTATCGGACAAAAATTCATGAATAATTATTTTTTATATTTTAAAAATATTTAATTTTACATATTTTTTAGATAAAATATTATAATTTATATATCTAATTATATTTTAATTAATAAAAATAAATAATATATAAAATTAATAAAGTTTACATTCAAATTACAAAAAAATATTTATTTTGAAACAAATTTTGGAGAGTATAAAATTGTTAAAATCGGGAGAGCATATTATCGATGAAAAGGTATCTACGCGGTGTGTAAGCGCGTGGGGGACACTTGTAAGCACTAACCACTGGCTTTGTTGAGTTTTACTTGCACGTTTTTTGTTCAAGTTTTATGATTAAAAAAAAAAAGCAATTTTCAATTAATATCACATTATATTATAAAGATTCCATTATTGGTACATGCATTCTAAGTAAATAAAATCTAGCATTTTTGGGAATATCCAGTAAGATAAACAGTACACTATTAACGTGGTGAATCATGCCTGTCTTAAATGTTTTTTGAGATTATATGACATTGAAAATAAGATCTTAATCTTAACAATTGTAATGAAATGATTTATTTTTGTCAACAAATGATTTGTTTCTAAATAATAGATTTAGTTAGATTCTACAAATAGAATCCCATATTTCTCAATTGTTTTTCTTTGAACAGTTGTAAGTTGTTTTTTTTCATCTTTTAAGTAACTTAGTTAGTCTTTCTTTTATCTGAAAATTAAAATAAAAATATTATAATGTTATGAAATAAAAACATATGATTATATTGTTGGACAAACAAAACATATATGCTTGTTTATGGTTCGCTAACAACTCTTTCTATGCTTCGTCACTAGCGTGTGCTCCCGAGAGTGAACTATGTTAAGGAGTTGTAACTTGAGTATCTAATACATAGAGAAAACCAAATAGTTATATTTAATTGTGTATCTCAAATATTTGCCGAGAAAGTCATTGTCCAGTTGCCGTATGCCTTGTGCAACTTGGCGTCTAGGGTTCCACTCCTTCCTGCCTCTTATGTTGAAGCTTTCCCTTTATGGGTTCAAGGGCTAACGGACCGTGTCGACACCCAAAAATCTCTCAAATAAGAGTCTCGGTTCTCCTCTCATGTGCTGAGTCCTATGCTCTTTTCACGGTTCTGTAACATTCAGTATCTTGCCTTTAGATATACACGATTACTTAACATTCGCCATCTTACCTTTTAGATATACACAGTTCTGTAACATTTGGTATCTCACTTTTTAGATATAAGAAGAGTCTTCTCAGACACACTTTTTGCTTATATTCATTGTACCACTTTTCATTTTTAACTTCATTAAAAAGACATTTTCAAAAATACCACTTTTTAAGGGGCAATTTTTTTTAAAATTAATTAGAATCATAAACTTTAAATTTCTAAACTTTACCCTCACCCTACACCACCGCTTAACTCTAAACCCTAAGTATTATATTAATTAATCCAAGGGTTATAAGTGTGTTTTTCCTCTTAAAAAACAAGGATAAAAGTGATTAAAGTATTTTTGAAAAGTGGTACAAGAAAAGTGATATTTTTGGCAATTTCCCAAAAAACAATGTAAAAGAGTTTTGGAGGCAAAAACAAGAAGATAAACAGAAAGTATCATTATCATTGATTATTAACATAGGAATAAGTGTATCTCACTTAATCTTCATTGCTAAATCTCCAAGGTAGATAGAAAAAAATCCATCTTAGTTGCAGAGGCAACACAACAGATTCTTGCATTCCTCACCCTTATTAATTAACCTTGTTAAAATAACAAAACTCAAACTCCAGGTGTGTCTGAACGCAAAACTGTCAAAAAAAGAAAAGCTAGAGAATGTTAGATAAAGTAAGCAAGAACTTGTAAAGCTGATACATTTTCAAATAGAAAAGTTGAATCTAAACACAGATGAAAAGATCATTGTAATTTTAACAATACATAACTAGTGAAACGTTAACCGCATGTCCATTTAACTGCGAACTTGTTAAAGCCCGTTTAACCTGAAGATACCCGTTTAGGTCTGTGAGCCCCTTTATTTATTTCGAATTAAATGCTCTAGTGCTCCTAACTGAAAAAATAATCTCATGTACTCCTGCCATTTTTGGTAATTTTGATTCTATTTAATTAAACAATAATTTAAATGAGAAACTTTATAAAAGACTGAAAAACCAATATAAAGTTTCATAATTACAAAAAAACTTAAGATTATCCATAACCGAAATTGACCCACCCATTAAAGTCGGGTCCGAGCTTTGAAAATCAATTAAGACTTCCCGAAATTGTTAAGTCATTTTAGGTTTCACTCTTTCTTCTTTATTCTTCTTCTCGACCGTTAATCTCCATCTTCGGATCGAGGAATCTCTAATTCTCTAATTTCGCCATGAAGAAGGTGGGAAAGAATAAAGCTGATGCTTGTGTGAAGAAAAAGAAAGATGTCGATCAGGAACATGAAGGAGGTTCTCCTCGTGAAGGAGAGGAAACCAAACTGGTTGTAGCCGTCAGTAGTGAAGACTCAAACGTCCCTGAAAACCTAGAAAGGGAGGGAGAAGTGAACGGAGAAACCGACAGATCTCCCAATCGAGAAACTAACAGAGGTGAAGAGGTGAATACAAATTCGAGTGAGAAATAGGATGAACCGGAAGACGGAGCCGAAGATGACGATGAAGAGGAAGACAGTGGCAGAGGAGGAGAATTATTGGTGGATGAAGAGGTAAGGAACTCAATCTCCTAAGTAGAAATTAAATTGTATAACCTAGAGAAAGTAAGTAAAACTTCAGTAGTTTGCATAGTCAAACTTAATGGAAAAAGCAAGCTAACACTTTATGATAGTATATGTCCTACGTGATCCGATTTTGTTGTGAGTGTAGAATGTAGATGACGAAGAAGAAGCAATGAAGATGCAATTTCATCCAACCGAGTATCAAAAGGTTATAAAGCTTTCAGGAAATGTTACATTGAGAAGGCGCTAAGTCGTATAGAAGTGATCCTGAAACCAAAGGAGGTAGAATGGTTCAAAGAGCACCCACAGTTCCAACATTTCTTCCATGTGAAAACTCGAAGCATAAGTGGATGGGATTGTGGATTGTCATTGTGAAGTCAACTTGTGTAGCGAAGAAGTATGAGTTATGGTTTATTGTTAACGGCGTCCCAATCCGATACTCTCTAAGAGAAGTCGGACTAATCTCGGGTCTATACTGCCATGCTTATCCCTCGCACAATGAGAGGTTGGGTGGTATTACTTTCATTAACAAGTATTTTGGAGAACGGAAGAAGATAACATACGATGATGTGGATAAGCAGATGGATGCAATGAAGGGAAAGCCATCTCCGGACCGTCTGAAGATGGTTGTTTTGTTTTCTTAACCAGTGTCATTGTTGGAGGCAGAAAAACTGGAGTGGGAGCATCACCTGTGGACAGTTTCTTCCTCAGGGTTGTTGACGATCTAGATGTTTGCAAAGAATTCCCCTAGGGGCGGTATGCTTTTGAGGCAAACATGAATGATGTATTTGTCTTCTTGGAGAAGTGCAACGGCGTTGTGCCGACGAGTTGGGTTATCACAAGCTTCCATGTTCCTCTGGAGGTATTATCGAGTTCTTCATCTTTTAAGGAAAGTATATATGTTAATCTGAAGTTAATTTATGTCTTTTGGTAGTTGTTGGGGCTTGAGGCAATTCCAAACTTGAGGAACTATTACCGAGAACCAGTGAATGGTGCAGACAAGGACTTCCCGCGGATGTGCAAGATGCGGTACAAACAAAAAAGAGGGGGGGGGGAAGTCATTCAATCTGAAAGAAATGAATGGGAAACTTGGTGAAACAACTGAGGTATTTTATGTTGGATTTATGTGTATTAGAATTAAGTAAATATAATTTTGATAAGTAATTAAAATAGTGCTATCTGCATACACAAGATATTGAGAGTATATTGGTAGCAACACCGGCGAAGATAAACTTCTGAAAGAGTAATGGGCAAGGGAAGTGTTTGGGCCGATGACACAAATGATGCAGCTGTTGATCGCTGGACCAAGATACTACTAAAAGGGAAGAAAAAAATGTGGTTTGAAAAATTGTATGAAAGCGATTTGTCTACGCGTACAAGTCATGTTGAAGTTCCTACTATTGGTGGCAGTGCACAAGAGCATCCAATTGAGAATCCTGATGCCGAAATTGAGTCTCTTGGAGCTGGAGAATTAAAAGAGGTTGAAAGTCGGGTTATGAATGCTCTTCGACTTGGTTTGGAGGAGGTGAAAGGTATGTGGATCGAAAATATAAAGGATGTGTCAGAAAGAATGGATGGAATAGTTAACAAAATTACACTACTAGAAAAAAAGTGAGATTCCTTGCACAACGTGTTTCAGAGTCTGTTTCAGCAAAAACAGTGTTCAAAATTATTGAGAATGACTTGAAGGAACATGGTGTTAAAGTTGGTGAAAATGTACTTGCTACTGAGTCGGAGAAGGAAGAGGAGGAGAAATTTGATAATGTTAATGATATGACTGATGATGATGGAGAAGGGGGTGGTATTGAGAAAGAAAATGAAGTTGAGAAGGTTGCTGATCCTCAGTTGGAGAAGGAAGGTGAAAAGGAGATGAATGACAATGAGGCGGATGTATTTGCTGAGATGAATGCGGTGGCTGATCTTATTGAGGGGAATGGGCTAAACTACGATGAGGAGGTGGACCTGATGCAAATGAAACTTATTGATTATAATCATGGTTTGAAGAACATATACAAGAGACAGAGGAAAGGAGGTGAAGGAGAAAAAGATTGTCCTTCTCCTAAAAAGGGAAAGAGCGCTATCACAAGTTCCATTATGACTAAAGGCCAAGAGAAAAAGGACGGAGATGAGAAGAAGGCCAAGAAGGACAAGAATGAAGGTAAGAAGAATGGAGGGCAGAAAGGGAGGCCAGAAGATGCAGTAGAAGAGTTGAAATCCTTTTGTATGACATTACGATTTGTATGCTCTATGTTATTTTGTTATCCAACGAAGAAATTGAGATTAGGAAAAGGTAAACAGTAAACGAAGATTTTTACTTTTCTTAGATTTCACGAAACGACAAAAGTCATAATTGTTAAATTTAAGCGAATTTATTGTCTGTTTATATAGAAAAAGAACTATGATAATTCTTTAAATTCGCATTTTTAACTTTGTGAGTTATATAAGTATGTAATATCTGATGTTCCATAGAGATTTTCTTTTTAATTTTAATATAAATTTATTAACTTTTATGCTATATGACATTTTATATTCTACATATTGTTTTCTGTTGATTGAATTATAGTTAGTTAGATAGTTAATGATTAATTTATTTTAAAATGTATAAAACTAAATAGTTTTTTTAATTTATATGCATAATTTCAAAACTTTAAATAAAAAATTGAGAAAGTATATTTTATACTTTAATAACTAGATGAGGACCCATATCTTAAATATATGTGTATATATATTTCCAATTTTATTTAAATATAAATACAAATTACCAAATTAGATAAAAGTAAATAAATTAGTATTATAAATTATGTTACTATAATATTCATACTGGCATCAATGTATTAAATTCTTTTTTGTTCATCTTTTTAGGATGTAGATTTTAGATCAAAATCCTCTCTCTTGTAATATTCATGTTATCATTAATCAATTTAGATTTCTGAAAAACACTTATTTTACTTATTAGCATAAGTAAACAATTTATATTTGACAACATATATATTTTCAATGATCTTTTAACTAAAATATCATTTGCTACTTTAAGTTGAATGTAAAATTAAATGATTAATAAAATCTACTTTATGTGATAAATAGTTGATTCTAATTTAGTTGAAGTTCTTCTTTTTAGGATGAGACCTTTGAGAGGTCCAACATTCAAAATATGACCAATAACATCTAATATACAAAATATCAGAATAATAAACTAATGAAAAGAAAACATAAACATGATATACTAATAAAAAACACTACAATCTAAAACTTTGGAAAATAATTTAAAAAAAATTGGGACATCAATATAAAAAGTCTTTCGGAAAATCATTACAGTGAGCGATTTTAATTGTTTTATAGGAATTTATCTTAAGATATAGATGCTTCTTATAGATTATGTGGTATAAGTGTATAACCGTATAATCAACCATAATCAAGTTATTAAGAACAAAAAAATTCCCTTAAGATAGTTTAGAAAAGAAGTTACTAAGAGAATGTTCATTAATAAAGTCATATAAATAAATGCAAATCAATAAGAAAGAGAAAATAATATATTACAACAATATCTATCAACCAGTGGCAACCCCAATTCAGTTGAAACAATTTTTTATATAAATTTCAACATCTTAAATTTAATCTTGTAATACTCTTTAACTAGATCAATATTTTTAATAAGAACGAGAGAAGCTAATTATAATAAAGAATTAAAATCGTGAACTAAATAAATAAACAATGGAATTGTTAATAATTAATTAATTTATTATATTAACTTTTGTAAAAATTAATTATTTTAAATATAATAAAAATATGATATTAAGATAGAGTTTTAAATAATAGTATTAAAACTAATAATTCATCTTAAAATTTTATGAAAAGTCAACAAAAATCACTTCTCAAATAATTTCATATATCATGAAATACAGATAAATTTCTGTTTACAATTTTGGTTTTTGATATGATACAGCCCGGTTTAACTGAAATCAAAACCGGTATAGGTCGGTTTAATCAAAATCAACTAGTCGATTTAAAAACCAGAATCCACGGCGAGTGTCGGTAGCTGTGTTGAGTTGGTAGATAGAGAGACAGAGAGAGAGAGAGAGAGAGAGCGTAAGGCAAAGACTTAAACACTCACATATAAAAAAACAAATATATATTTTAGACAAAATCATCAAAAGGAACTCAGATTCGTGAAATCTTGTCTCTTTTTTTCTTTCTTTTGTCTTTTTTAATCCATTCCCTAATCTCTCCTCAATTGAAGGGGAGAGTGTAAGAAGAAGAAGAACACAATGGGTGTGGATTTGAGACAAGTGGTGGCTGGAATCCTCACCATTACCATGTTTGTCATGCTCGGACAAATGCTTCATAGAGATTACTTTGATGCTGGTCAGGTACTTAACACCCGACATGTCTCTGTCGATATCAGATCTGGTTTATAGGGTTTGGTTAGAGTTTTATTTGTTCTGGGTCTGGTTTGGATGTTGCATTGATGTTACAAGACTCAGACTTTAGAGAGAATGATTGTGAAAGCTTCAACCTTTTTTTTTGTTTTTTTGCAGGTTCAAGGAGATGCACATGATATTGAGTTCCATGGATCAAAAGTAGCTTTGGAAGATGGAGTTGTTAGAGCAAGTGAAGGGAGTCATGGCCTTGGATTGAAGATAGCCATGATCTTAAACCTGTGGTCAATATCTGAATCTGGTATAGACCAGTTATGTTTTTTTTAATCTTCTCTGTGTTTTTTTGGTTTGCTTCAATGTTTCTCCTGTTGTAGATGAAGCTGTATCATCAAAGGGTTATGTTACATTCTCCTTAACGAATGGTCCTGAGTACCATGTCTCTCAGGTACCAATGGACCAAAGTTTTCACCTTTTCTTATTTTGGTATATTGTGACTATGCTGTTGAGTTCCAACACAACCTGTGTTTTCTTTGGATATGTTCTCTTCTGTCCTCTGATGTCTTATGTTGTTTAACTTTATCATCTTTCTTTAGATTACTGATGCTGTGATGGTGGCTAAGCATCTTGGGGCAACGCTTGTGCTCCCAGACATAAGAGGAAGCAAACCTGGTGATGAAATGTTAGTGTATTTTCACAAACATTATGGTTTGTTTCTCTTAGTGGTTTATGAATTAAGTTATAATGCTTGATCAGGAACTTTGAAGACATCTATGATGTAGATAAACTTGTTAAAAGCTTGGAAAGTGTTGTCAAGGTTGTGAAAAAGTTGCCTAGCCATGTTTCTCTTAGAGATATCGCCATTGTTAAGGTTCCCACCAGAGTTGCAGAAGACTACATCAAGGAACATATCAATCCCATATTCAAATCAAAAGGCAACATTAGAGTTACAACCTATTTCCCTTCAGTGAACTTGAGGAAGTCTTCGCTGGATGGCGAGACCGACCCTGTCTCTTGTTTGGGAATGTTTGGTTCCTTGGAGTTGCAACCTGGAGTGAATGAACTGGTTGAGTCATGGTTCAGAGGCTTAAGACACATGGCAAGAAATCCGGTGGCCGTTTCATAGCCATAGACTTGAGAGTTGAGATACTTGAGAAGAAAAACTGCCATGAAACAGGTGCAGGGGGATCCAAAACCTGTTACAACGCCACAAGAGATTGCATTGTTCTTGAGGAAGCTTGGATTTGATAGTGACACAACTATATACCTCACTCAGCCAAGATGGGAGAGCAGCCTCAATATTCTCAAGGACATCTTCCCAAAACGTTTACTAAGGTGTGTGAGATCATTCATTCTTTTTAGTCCTCTGAAGTTTTCGTACTTTAGTTGATCCTGATTTTCTTTTGATATATAATGGTAGGAGACAATAATGCCTGCAGACAAGAAATCTAAGTACCTTGAGTTAGAAAACTCTGAGTATGAAAATGTCATTGACTTCTACATAAGTTCGAGAGTGATGTGTTTGTGCCAGCCATTCCCGGTCTGTTTTACGCCAATTACTGTTGGGAAAAGGATAGCTTTAGGCAAGCCTCAAGTTCTTGTTCCAGCTGAGATCTCAGGAACATCTGGTCTTCTACTGATTACATCTCTCCCTATATCTCAAAGAAGAACCATTTGGCGTATTCATGCTTTTGCTGAATTTTTCTGGTGTAATTTAAAGAGAAGTGTTTTGCCAACAAAATCTATGAAATGGTCTTCTCACTAAGTGTAAGCCAATCTAGTTACCAGTTTTTTTCCTTGGGTTTATTGATAATTTTAGTCAAGTATTCTCATTGGGGTTGTCCTTGTCCAGAAAGAATCTGTTGTTATAGTTTGAATCTATTGGCTCATAGCTTTTGCATCCCATTCATTTTGAAACATAGAAGGTCTGGTGAAACATTTCTGAAATTAACAACCGTGAAATGGAGAAACTGTAGCAACATAAACTAAGATGAACGAGGAAGCCATATGTAAAGGTTTTTTGGACCATGAGAGAGACTAAAAATGGTGAGATCACTGTACTCTCTGGTCATGTTGATCACTGAATTGAGTTAATCTCCCCAGCTCTTCCATTACTCCAAGACATCTCAAAGGACAGACTCGTTTAGCTTCACAACAACACGGCTCATGCTTGGTGTCTTTTAGCAAATTTCCATTGGCTAATATCAAGCAACCTTTTCTTTTCTTTCTGTTTTGAACATGTTCACTTCACATGAGTCTAACAGAGACTGCAACATTAGAACAGTGCAGCAACAGTGTACCAGAAGCATATTGAATCATAAAAAGATAAGCAAACATTGGAGACCATTATCACCCATATATTTACATTGTCACTGATCAAATCCGGCTAAAACCTAAATCAACTGAGGTTCTCTTTTAAAAGGAAATGATGACGCTATACAGCAACCCCAGAAATGATCAAGACTCTGTTGAGATCTTCGCTTTGAGTGTAATGCAAGACAAGAGCCCAAAGTGTTTCTCACTGTGAGTTGCTTATGTTTTTGGCCACTGTTACCATCATTTGATCAGCCTCAAGATTTGCATCCTGCAAAGACCAGATCCATATGTCTTATGACAAAACTGTAAAACATAAAAAATATTTGGTCAATACAAATGAAATTTCCTTACTTCATTCTTATTTACCTGAAGATTTTGGGCTGTTGAAGAAACAATACGGCTATGCCAAGAAACAATATCCAGAAACATCACCACCTCTCTTCGTTAAGTTTAGTCAGTTAATAACTAAGTTAGATCAACTTACGAGACTTCTTGATTCTGAGCCTCGCTACCTTCTATAGCCCCATGCAGCTTCACCATTGTTTGGCTTGTCGGATGTAAACTGATCTTTATTGCGTTGCATCCTGTATAAAGGGGGGGGGGGGGAAGTAATCAAGGTTTAGGGTTTAATGTTTAATAGTTACTAGAGCTGGACCCGCTCACCGAGCGGGTGTTAATTTAAATATTGTTTTGTGATATATTATATGTTTTTACATGATGATATACATAATATAAAAATATACTATATATCTTTTCTAATTATAAATAAATATAAAGTCAACGAACGTATAGGGTTATTCATTTGTAAACGTCAATCGTATAATAATTTATATCCTGAAAAAATAATGTCATTTGTTTAATATGAGTTTTTGTCAATTAATAAAATAATTAGTTTTGAATATTTATAACAAAAGTGTAATATTATTTCTATATTATTCATATATCTTAAAAAACTTAGCACATGAAATCTATAAAATAAATTTTTTACTTTTGTTTTTATATTTGCTTAATGATATTTTTTAAACATATATGGTTATTGAATATTTTAGGTTCATAAAATCTATCGGATGTTTTATTTATACTATATATCTAGACTAATATATCTAGACTAAACTTTAGGTTCATAGGTTATTTGATATGAACCATTCGTTTAAAATGAGAAAAAAAAACAAACAATATACCTTGATCTTAGAGAGATTATGGAAAGATGAGAGGTTTTTGAGTTTGTTTTTTGAGAATGAAGATGGAGAGTTATATAGAAAAGAAAGTGTAAAAGTGTGTTGATTAAGCATTCTTTGGAATATTCTAGATAAACAAAATTATTACTAAATATTTTGAAAATCGTGTATTATATATATTTAAATTAGATATTCCTATATTTTAGTTCTTGATCAAAATAGTTAATAAAAATAAGAATAAGAATTTCGATGAGTGTACTTAAAATCTTTATGCAATATTGCTAACACCAATATTTGGTAAGATAATAAACTCCTCACCATCATGTATATAACTGTTTTGTAATCTAATTTGTATTCCTACGAATTATATATAAGAAAATCACTAATCACTAATATAGTTTGAAAAACTATATGACATTATAATAATGATTTAATCAAGCTGTGAATATTATATATAGTTGGTTAAACCTCGGTTGATGTAAAACCAAATATTATGTTAGGGTATTTATATAGTTAGCTTAAATCTCGTTTTTAGTTAGGTCAAATTGTATAAGATTTTTCTGATGGAGAGGTTACAAATGAATTGAGTATATATTCTTTATAATATTATTGATAATATTTAGATATATAAAAGTCTAAATTTAATTTGGAATATAGTATATTATGAGAATCAAGTTTGAATAGGATTTCCATAATATTATAGTTGACGTCGGTTTTGTTTGAATAAAAAGAATCGCTTGATTTTAGGAAATACAAAACAAAGATTGCTTGATTTTCATATTTTATTAATTCGATATTTTATTAATTCGAGTTTGATTTGATTTCAAAGGAATAATCACTTGTTTTTAGGAAACAAAAAATTTCCCAAAAAATTTAGATATATTTTCGGATTGGTTTGGTTAATTCGTGATCCACATTAGACCGTT
The DNA here is from genome assembly GCA_905132765.1 of Moricandia arvensis. NCBI lineage: Eukaryota > Viridiplantae > Streptophyta > Magnoliopsida > Brassicales > Brassicaceae > Moricandia > Moricandia arvensis. Next base: position 25,418 of record CAJHQP010002245.1, read on the forward strand.
TAATGGATTCGATAATTCGAAAATAAAACAGATAACCAAGTAATCATATTATTTTCCTTGTTTTCAAACACTATTAATTAGCAAAGAAAACAAATTAAATCCGAATTTGTTGCAACATTTATTGTATATTTAATGAATTATATTTAAGGAAAAGACAACATTTAATTAAGAAAAGGAAATATGATTATTAATCGGATAAGACAACATTCCTAATCAATAACTTCATTTAAATCTTTCCTGTAATAACTCGAGAAATTTAAGGCATTCTCACTTTTGTACTTCTGTTTTAATAATATAGATTGTTTATGGTTTCTGAATTGATTTTTGTTTTTGAAAAACCATTTTATTTACCAATCAAGATTTTTTGGAGAAATGGTTTTCATAAAATCTTGGGAAACTAGTTTTTTATGTTTAGAGTTTATGATTAAAGGTTTAGGGTTTAGGAATTGTCCAAGAATTCAAGATTTATCAGAGGGTTTAGTGTTTAAAATTTAAGATTTATTATTTTGATGACCGATTTAACAATATTAAAAAATATAATATTATTTTATAGATTTTTTTTAAATATAAAATTTATAATAACTAGATTTTATTGGTTGTGAACCTAATAATATGTTTATTATTCATAAATTTATGTAGCAAAAATTTTAAAATTATTTTATCAAAGGACCATGATTTACTTGAGCCGCCTTGATAGAACAGGTTCCACTGCAGCGTTAGATTTGGGATATTTGAATATAATGGTGCACCCAAGAATTAGATAGGGGAATATCACAACAATTCTTATGGAGATCCTACCAAAATCAATAACTAGATATTAATACGAAGATTGGCTCTTTATCCATTATAAATGGTAAATAGTTCAATATTTTTATTTTTATTTTTTTAATCCGGGATATTCGATGGTCCGTGATTCAACTGACTATTAGGTAAATAGTTCCAATATTTTGGTTAACGTATACTATTAAGGACAAAAATCTCACATCGCTAGTTGAAAGGGATCATAAGCAATATATAAAATAGATGAGCCAATTCACATATCACCAATTTGTTTTAGGTTGGAAATCCATTAACTTAACATATACCACCGGTCTAAGATAACCTGATTTTAGTCAAGTCGGCTTAGTCAGTGTCACGTGCTGAGTTGGAGCTTATGTAAAATGACAGAGTTATAAAGTCGTTGCAACTTTATCTAATCCGAGCTACTTTCTTAGTGAGAAATAGAAGAACAATAGGATAGAAGAATCTAGATCGGTGGTTATGGTTGTAATCGTGGCTAAGCTAGTGGATTAATGATCTCAAATCAGCCCCAGGAGAGAGTGTGGTGAACCTGGATGGATGAAGCCCTTTGCTTATTTTTGTGACACTGGGAAGAAAGTAATACAAACCACTTGAAATATCTTCCTATTATCTGGTAGCCAAAGAGCCAAAAACATTTGTCCGCATTCTAAATAATTTACTTAAACATATCCAAACTTATAACGTTATTCCAAATGATTCCCCACTGGACCAATCAGTCCAAATTTATCATTAAATCGAGTTCTTGAAGGCACAATATTTAACACTATAATTATTTAGCGGAATTTTATGTAAAAACTTTCTTTTTCCAACCGTAAAATATTCTCAATCATCTTAGGATCAAAGTAATTTGATTTATATATTATAAACACAATATGATATATCAAAATGAATATTTGGTAGACGTCATTTCAATAGACGATATATTTGTTAGATATTAGTTGAAATTAAAAAGATATGTACTTGTTTGACATGATAACATTAGATATGTATACCCAAACACGACATGAAAGATTGATATAAAGTTCAATGTTAATTAGGTCTAATATATAACTACATGCATGACGCATGTATTGTAGTAGGTGTTTCATTAGTATGTTTGTAAGATCCATTGTGAAGTTTGGTTAAAGCCCATCGAATATGTTTAACTTGGACCAGTTTGCACAAATTACGCGCGACCATTCTCAAGAAGAATGGTCTTCTACCAGCTCATGAAAGTCTCTCTATTCAGCATCTGTTCGGCATCATTCCAAAGTCTCTCCTACTAAACGGTGCAATCATGAACATTGATAGTCTACATCCATTTTTATGAGAGAGTGGACGTGACTAGAGATGGTCCCCAGAGACATCAAGTCTTCAAGTCTAGTAGTGCTTTCCACATGAATCAGTTTGACCTATTTGACATATATCATGATGCTCTGGACGTGACTAGAGATGGTCCCCAGAGACATCAAGTCTTCAAGCCTAGTAGTGCTTTCTACATGAATCAGTTTGACCTCTTTGACAGATATCATGATGCCTTTGCTCTTGAGATTGAGATTCAAGGCGTTGTCTCAGCTGGTATTCCAATATACACCTCCTACCCAACTAAAGAAATGTAACTGATTTCCTTTTCACATCTCTTAGTTATTCATTGTTTTTAATCTATCTCATATTGACTTACTTTACTTGTCATACCAAAGAAGAGTTTTCCAGACGACGTAAGGTGGGATCACATATGGTTTTTACTTGAAGACATGATCGGATAGAAATAGAAAGAGATAATATCACTACCAAGATTCCTTGGGACTGATGGAGCTATCGCAGAATCTTTGCAGATTTTGTAAACACACTACTTCACTAGAGGATTTGATTTGAGATGAGGTATCCCTCTTTGTATCCTTATTTCCATTATAAATCTCTTAACTTTCCTTATGATTCTTATGAATTATTATGCAGGACAATTCACAATTCTACTCTCATGCCCACCTTACACAAACCTTCATCATCCTCTTTCTTGCATTTGGTTTTCTTCAAAACTCTAAACTCAGTCATACGATCAATTTTTGTTTTGGTACTTTCATCCTCTTACACTTAGTTTTGTTGCAAAAATAAATGATTATTTAATCAACCTTTGTTCTTCATCATTAAATGAACTAAAACAAAGTGCTAACATATCAATTTGCTGGAAATAAGCAGGTTACTGTACATAATGATTTCTCCTATTTGATTTGGTTGAATCTTTCTTTTTCTATTTCAATGAAAAAGCAAAAAGTTGGTTTGAAACATTTAAATGCATGTTCTTTCTAATGAGTAGAAGGGTAGTTTTGAGAGTTGATTGAAACAACATTTCTTAAGTTGTTTGAACTTCCGTAGAGTTAAAACTGGTTGAGAATTATTAACATGATCAGTCTGATTGATTACGCTTTAGTATGTGCTATGCAAAGTTGTCCCTCGTGAAAAAAAAACAACGAGCTATAATCACTGTACTTGTTGTAGTCAAAAGAACAAATCTCTCCTCTTGAGGAAGATCAGTTTTTTCTACAGTTGTTGTCAAGGTGTTCCGTGGATCTTTAAAGGGATCCGAGTTCGAATCCGCACCATATCAGATTTCCACACACGCGTGGCTACCGAGCTTTTACATTCTCTCTCCGAAAAATGGTTTACCATTTTTCTTTTTTGTTGTCAAGTCATCAGGCTGCTTTAGTTGTGTTATGTGCGTCTTCAAGTTCATGCTACAATCTGTAAACCTGTTTGTTTTGCGTTTACCCCAAAGCGATTCAATTAATTAATTTATCGCCAAAAACAATAAATAAAGAAAACTAATGGACCAATAATAAATAGTTTATTCTTTTCTTTCTGGTGTTTGTTGTTTCTTCGTCTTCGTCAACCCGCTAAGCTCAAAATCGGATCTATAATATAACTTGAGATTCTTTTAAGGAAGCTCATCTCTTCTCGGATCAGAGGATTCGAAAGTTAAACCTTTACAGCTTTCGTCTTCCTCTGTTTCATGGAATCTGACTTCCCAATTCGTCTCTGTTTCTGTTGAGATGGCGAGAGGTAGTAGATCGATCACTGGTTCTGGTGGGGTATGGAGATATTTGAATCCAGCGTATTATCTCCGAAGGCCAAAGCGTTTGGCTTTGCTTTTCTTCGTCTTCCTCTCTGTTTCTATGGTGGTTTGGGACCGTATCAATCTCGCCGGAGAACATGAGGTATGTTCTGTCTCTTGGTTAGAATCTTAGACAGAACTCTGACTCTCTATACTTTTGTAGTATCATAGCTAATGTCTTAAGGACTACTAGTAAGAAAGTTGAATTGGTCATGGTCATGGAGCTACTTCATAAGGAAGATGGTGCCTTATTATGCTAGAAAGGGAACTGTAATTGATATTTTTTAGCTCAATTCATTAACTTTCTGAGGAAGAAACGGCCATTTGCTTGACTTAGATCAAACTAATGTTAAATGGATGATACTTTTTGTTTCAAGGAAGTGATATGATTCTTTTGTGATCATCCTTCTACTGTATCAGATCTTATTGATAAGCATCATTGAATTCTATACTGCGGCTTATGTTTTAGGCTGGCATGGTTTATTACCTTTGTAGCTTAAGGTCTAGAAGACTAGAAGTAAGAAAGATGATTTGCTTATGAAGCCACTTCATAGGGATTAGGGAAGATAGTGCCTTATTTTGCTAGAAAAAATCAACGATATGCCTTCTTTCATTTGCTTGAGTTAGGTCAAAACTGATATTAAAAGTGATGATAGTTTTGGTTCAAGGAGGTGAATGATTCTCTTGTGATCATCCTTCTGCTTTGTTTAACAAAGTTCCTGTCTTGTTTCAGGTTGAAGTTTTTAAGTTAAATGAAGAAGTTTTACGGTTGGAGCAGATGGTAAGATAGAAGTTTGCTCAGTGGTTCCGTTTTTGGAATTGTGCATAATCTTTCTCAACTTTTTTGCTAACTAAGTCATATGTTCTGCTAATTAGTTAGAAGAGCTCAAAGGTGTTGGCAATGGTAGACTTTGATGACTCAGAAGGATGTGCCAGAAAATCCAGTTGATGTTGAGCGAAGGCAGAAAGTAAAAGAGGCAATGATCCATGCTTGGAGCTCATATGAGAAGTATGCTTGGGGAAAAGATGAGCTTCAGGTATTAAACTTATAATCCAAATGTTGTCCAATACATAATCTAGTGACGATGGGGACTCCAAATCTAAATTAATCATGACATTTGGTGCGTCCTCTGGTGAACTTATTCTTGTTTCTTTCGTTCTTTATTGTCAGCCTCAGACAAAAGATGGCACTGATAGCTTTGGTGGCCTTGGAGCAACTATGATAGATTCTTTAGATACACTCTATATAATGGGTCTAGATGAGCAGTTTCAAAAAGCCAGAAAGTGAGTGACTAACTTCAGTCTCTTCATGATAATGCGTCCTCTTTCTACTTCACATTACCTGTTCTCGTCTCCATTAGCAACTACCATCTTAATTTCTTATTGTCTTTTATTTGCAGGTGGGTTGCAAGCTCATTGAATTTCGACAAGGATTATGACGCCAGCATGTTGAGACAACCATAAGGTTGCTTTAACAGGTTTACTGTGGTTGTTTTCGGTATCTGTCGTAGGAAGAGTCATATCATTTGTGACTATTAGTTAGTTTCTTGATTGACATAAGATGTGGGGGTATTGATTTGTTGCACCTTCTTATGTTCTTTCTCTTTATTTGCTTCCAGAGTTGTAGGGGGACTTCTCAGTACGTATGATCTTTCAGGGGATAAACTTTTCCTCGATAAGGCTAGGGATATCGCAGACAGATTATTACCTGCATGGAACACTCCAACGGGCATACCTTACAATATTATCAACTTGAGGAGTGGAAGTGCTCACAACCCCTCATGGCGGTGAGTTATGGATTACTTAGATGTGATTGTAACTATAGTTTCTTAACCAGATATACTTTATTCTTATCTGTGTCTTTGGAATAAGTGCCAAGTTTGATTGGACTCAGATATGTTTCATCGAGTGCATTTGTCTGTCAGGTTTAGCTAATTGTTACATTTACTTTATGGACTAGGGAGCCAGTATCCTTGCAGATTCTGGCACTGAGCAGCTTGAATTTATTGCTCTTTCCCAGAGGACAGGGGACCCAAATATCAGCAGAAGGTACATATGTCTCTGTTACTTTCATGTGTGCTTTATAGATTAGCTTGGTAGATAGTATTTTTAATTTTGTACAACACATATTTGTTGTAAAGAGGAGATATACCTGCAGTAGTACTGTTTCAATGATGAGGAAAGCATTTTACTGCTAAAGATTGATTCGTTTGTTAACTTGTGTCTCTCAGGTTAGAGAAGGTTATAACTGAACTGAATAAGAACTTCCTGCGGATGGTTTACTCCCTATCTATATAAATCCGGATAATGGCAATCCATCCTACTCCACCACAACATTTGGTGCCATGGGAGACAGGTAATTGCCTCAACCAGATGTGGCTTGGGTGCTCTGACCTTGACTTTGCTCTGTAACATTTTGTTTTGTAGCTTTTACGAGTATTTGCTCAAAGTTTGGGTGCAAGGGAACAAAACCTCTGAAGTGAAGCTCTATAGGTAAAGTAAACCTCGAAGCTGTATTAGCAAAAATGATAAAGACTTACGTCTTTCTTGTGGGGATGAATCAGAGAAATGTGGGAGAAATCAATGAAAGGTTTATTAAGCTTGATCAAGAGATCAACACCTTCATCATTCACATATATACGTGAGAAGAATGGAAACAGTTTTAATGACAAGGTAAAAGTCTATCTAAGGTCAACGAGAGACTTGCAGGTTTGACATTATGTTATATTCAGATGGATGAATTGGCATGCTTTGCTCCTGGAATGTTGGCTTTAGGAGCATCAGGTTATGGTCCTGATGAAGAGAAAAAGTTTATGTCACTTGCTGAAGAGGTACATTAGAATCGCAAATGTTGCTTAAAGCTTTTGGTTAAGTTTTTGCTGTCTGCTTATTGCTTTCTTTCCCCTTCATTATACTGCAGCTTGCTTGGACTTGTTATAACTTTTACCAATCAACACCAACTAAACTCGCTGGAGAGAATTATTCCTTCAATGCAGGACAGGTTGGTGAATAACAGGTGGTGGTTTATTTTGCTTGGTTAGTTTGGTCAAACCCACAGTGAGAGACATGATTGTTTCAGGACATGAGTGTTGGAACATCGTGGAACATCCTAAGACCAGAAACTGTTGAATCTCTGTTTTACCTCTGGCGGTTAACTGGGAACAAGACATATCAAGAGTGGGGATGGAATATATTTCAAGCATTTGAGAAGAATTCTCGTATAGAATCTGGATATGTAGGCTTGAAGGATGTAAGTTTCGTCTTTTATCAAAAGCCCTTCAAAAAAAGACCTTTGCATTATCAACGCTTCCTTCTTCATTTCAGGTCAATACAGGTGCTAAAGACAACAAGATGCAAAGCTTCTTCTTAGCTGAGACACTCAAGTATCTTTATCTTCTCTTTTCACCTCCATCGGTTATTTCATTAGACGAGTGGGTTTTCAACACAGAAGCTCATCCGCTTAAGATAGTGGCACGGAATGATCAGCATAAGCCAACTATAACATTACGACATAGGCGGTTTGGTGGGAACAAGGGTTAATAGACAGTTTACTGCTCAAATGGAATTTGATATTATATAATACAACAAAGTTTGAGGCATATTGTTGTATTAGTTTGGATAATAGATAAAGAGAACTTTTTGTAACAGCTACTAGTAGAAGTACTCACTGTTTTCTTCTTCTGATTTTAAAAGAGATAATCAACTTTGACCACAAAGAATGAAAGCATGTAGAAGGCTTTGAGCAAAGTGAGCTTGGTATGGATGTCCCTGAGACCACCACTATGTGTCCAATCTAACTTTAATCTTAGGAGATTTGTCAAGAAGAGAGCTTAGCTCAGTAACATAGCTTCCCAAGTCATTTGGGCAGTAACGTCAGAGCCTGAAACACAGCCAGAACCAGAACCAAGACTAGAGCCAGGCCCTTCTTCTCCACTCTTGCCAACCCCTTGCTTTGTAGTCAAAGCTCCATAAAACAGTTTCATTGCGGTTTCAGTTGAGAGATCATTCACACGACCGTGTAATTTCTGAAACTTGTCTCTAGTTTCTTGTTGTTCATCAATCATCTTTTCTCTTAGCTCGTCTGGGAGAAAAACCAGCGCACTTCAAAAAAAAAAAAGAAAAAGGGGTCAAAAACAGAATATGCATTAGACTACAAGTCTATATATATTTCACACGATTTGTACAATGCAATGTGTAACACATGACAGCAATGCAACAGGGCAAAGGTAATCTAGTAATTACCTGGAAACACCTCTAACAATACCAAACTTGTAGCCAGCAAGAACTGATTCCTTGTAGCCGACGTTATAACCTTCTTGCGCAGCAGCTTCTTGTCCAGCAGAAATCCCATCACGGTATCCCAACTATGAAATCAAATTAATATATAAATTAATTTTATGAAAACTGAAAGAAGAAGAAAAAGAAAAAGCATTTCATAGAATACCTACCATGTGGAATTTTTCACGTCTGTTGTCAGTATCTTTGTTCATCGAGTAAGCTTCACTTGGTTCTTCATCTGAACTTCCATAAAAGGATTCATCTACATTCTTCTCAAGATTGACTAAATTAAGCGATTGATTCTGTTTATCAGACTCTGATGATGCAAGTTTGATACAAAACCAAGCTAACTCTATCTTAGAATCTAAACTGTGTATAATAATACTATTCCGGATTTCATCCTAATCTTCGTGGATAAAAATGTCTAACAAATCAAGTAGCAGAATCAAACAAGATCCAGATTCAATCTGAGAAGAAGAAGAAGAAGCAAACCTGTAGGATTGTCTACAGCTTTCTTAAGATCACCGGTTCCAGGAGCTTGATTGATACCAAAACCTTCCATAATCGATACCCTCATAATAGAAGAAGACCAAGGATGGTCAAAGAGGGAGATAACAGAAGATTAAGGGAGAAAGATAGAAGAAGATGAAGAAAGGAGATGAAGAAGAAGAAGATAGAGATCGCGAAAGAGAGAGGGAGTGAGAAGAAGATAATTGTATTTTTGATTGATTCGATTCCCGTAATAGGGTAAAGGCATACATATAAGGAGGACTTCGTAGAATTTTGTTTTTTTCTCAAATCTCTCCTTATTGGATTTAAAATTTATAAAATTTCTTATAAATCTAAAGTTATTGGATTGATCATTTATTTAAAATCTATAAAATCCTCCCTTATTGAAAAATATGGATTTTACCAATAATATATATCAAAAAAATATTTTGAGTTATTAAAAAAATGATTTGCCGTGCAAATTCACTACCATCTCATGACATGGTATTTCAAAGAAACAAAACAAAAAAAGTAATAAGAGTTGTTCATTCTCTTCCTTAATATTTCCATCCAAAAAATGTGATATATAATAGATTAATGGGTTCGTCGCTGTGATATGATGGTAGTTCATCATCTAAAATGTCATCCTCTGTTTAGGTTGTGCGTTAAGCAACTTACTGGGTAAATAAACTTGTTGAATGTGACATTCTATGGGAACTTTACGTATCAACAACACTCTCTTAGACCTCAACTATCATCCCACTGTGTCAACGACTAAACATGACAAGAAAAAGAGGGCAACTGGGTAAGTTTGGCTTTTGGCCTTCTCATTTATATGAGATGAATTTTTTGTAATCTTACCTTTTTTTGGGGGAGAAGACAAATACAAGTCTTTGAAAAGTAATCTTATGGATCAGTTATGTTTGCGTGGTTTTGGAAAATTTTCGGTAAAAATCTTACCAAATTTATTTTTATTTTTAATTTAAAGTTCTACCAAATCCCAACTAAAACATCCATCAAAATCCTTTTAATCCCATTAGTTTCAACTAAATTCCATTAAATATGGAATCCTCACAAGTTCTCAAACTCCTAATATAATAAGCCCCCCTAAGTGTTTTGCTCTAAACCAAACAAGTAAACCAAAATGCAGATATTAAACTATTAAACCCGAGTTGATTGAACCGGATAATAATCCTATAACAAAGGCGGGCTGACCCGAGATTGCCCATTAGACCATCTCTGATAGTTTACACTATTTTTTTCTCTAAAATAGAGTGACTCTATAATAGAGTTGATTGTTGTTCCAATGATACTCTATTTTAGAGTGAAAAATAGAGTGATGAACAAAAAAAAAATTACTCTATATATGGAGTAAACCTATTTTTCACTATATTATAGAGTACAAAATAGTGTACCATTGGAACATTTTTTACACAAAACTCTATTTTAATGTAGAAAATAGAGTGGGGGTCGGAGATGCCCTTACCCTAAGTGATATTTCTCATTCACTTTCCGTCTCTCGACTCTCCCTACGAGTTTCTTCAAAAAAAATCGAAAATCAGTGATTCTTCTTTTGATTCTTCTTCTAAGTTTGTTTAGAAAATCACTCTAGGTTTGTTTGTTCTTTGATTCGAATATGGATTTTCTGATTCTAGGGTTTGGGTATTCTGGGTTTGATTCTTCTGGGTTTGATTGATCGTTTGACTCTGTGTTTGTGGGTGTTATTTGTTTGATCGATTTGTTGATTCTCAGTGGTTACCTACTGTTTATGATTATCTTATCATCAAGTTTGAATCTGCTTCTCTAACATCAGTAACACTTACGTCAAGTTTGAATATGGTTCTCTAACTCTCTTTGGCTTTACTCGAATCTGGGTTTTCTGATTCTAGGTTTTTTTTGGTATTATCGGTTTGATTCTTCTACGTTTGATTGATCGTCTGCCTCTGTGATTGTGGCTTAACTCGTATTTGTGGATGATCCACTCATAGTAACATTGTTTTTGAAGGTGCCCAATCCCATAACTCGACGAACTACTACTACTCGCCATCTCTCTCTTCGTTGGATAGTTCGTGAGTTTTGTTAAACGTTATTCTATTGTCTTATATACACTGGATTGGTGCATATATGTTTATTCATTTTATACTATACGATATAAATGTTTGGTTGTGTAAGTTACATCCTATTGCTAAACTGATGGATAATCTTTGCTTGGTTGGTCCTGTGAATTCATAAACTGTTAGATAATCTTATTAAAGTTAAATTATAGTCTTGTAGTGTCAAACATGGTGAACATTGTCAAACGAAAATCCACTGTGACTTTTAGTTTAATAACTAGTTAGCTTTATTTTGTATACTCATGCTTTAAGACTAAGACCATTTGGGTTTGTTCACATGTCTTTGGCAGACTGGCACTATATAATCTTTCTGTTGCTCTATATGAGTTCTTGTTTCTGCTTTTCATTGAATTTTAACAAGTACCGTGAGCTAATCATTGATCTATTGCTTATGTTCATTCAAAGGGCAGTGAGCTACTGAGCTGCCTAATCTAAAGGAGAAGAAGCAGCCACATTTTTTTTTTATTGCATGCATCAACTTGAGGAGTGGAAGTGCTCACAACCCCTCATGGGCGGTGAGTTCTGGATTACTTAGATGTGATTGTAACTATAGTTTCTTAACCAGATATACTTTATTCTTATCTGTGTCTTTGGAATAAGTACCAAGAGTGATTGGACTTGGATATGTTTCATTGAGTGCATTTGGTCTGTCAGTTTTAGCTAATTGTTACATTTATTTTATGGACTGACTAGGGAGCCAGTATCCTTGCAGATTCTGGCACTGAGCAGCTTGAATTTATTGCTCTTACCCAGAGGACAGGGGACCCAAAATATCAGCAGAAGGTACATGTCTCTGTTACTTTATAGATTAGCTTGGGAGATAGTATTTTTAATTTACTGTAGCACGGCACTGAATACACACACTCATACGTCCTCTGTGTGAATGTGAAGGATGACGCGGGTCCATCGAACATGAATGGAGTGTCTATTTATTTATTTATGAATGGAGCGTTTCTTAATTAATGTTCCATGTTAATTATATGCATTATAATGTACTTTTTTAATTCATTTTTTTTTGAAATTGAAATTTATATAAAACAACCCGTCAAATGGGAATACAAAGTTGAATTACATGGGTGATTCAAACAAAATATCCTAAAAATGTCAAGATACAAAACGAGTTCCGCCCACGCACGTTCCACCAATCCGTGCCCGAAGTTTCTCGGACACTCGATACCGTTCTCAACCATTGACAAAACCACGATTACGTGAGGTTCTCCTTGTTTCTTCGGATGTCGGGAATAACCGTGCAGTCTCTAGAGTAGCCAGTATTAAGCAATCTCCTTGTGACCTGTAATCAACTCTGCCAGTAAACACTCAAATGCCATAGGTGAAGGGATTAGAACATAACCTTTTGAAAATCACTCTGCTCCGCCTATGCAAACACCATATGACACCACGACTCCGACACCGTAAGAACATAACGAAGCACAACACCAAAACCAATTGCAAGAGACGAGCTAGGAATGGTTGCTGCTTGAGTTTGAAGTGAAGCTCCAAGACCTACAAGACAAAATCTGTGACCCTACCATGACACAACGGCATGGAACTAGGATGAGCCACAAAACCATATGTTCCACCGACGAACTGGGACTACTCATACCAAGAGAAGCCTCTAGAATCACCACCAGACGTCTCCTTTGAAAACCAAAGGAAGAAAAGTCTTGATGTCTAAAGCTATACCGGTGGAACGGCAGAGCAAAACCAATGCAGAAGAGCTTTATCCCGAGTTAGCACACCGACTATGCTCGACTCAGAGACCAAAAACAACAAGCCATAAGAGACCGAAGGTTGACAGGAAGGAGATAGAGCTATCTTGAAGAAGCCATAGACGACTTCCATCAACACCACACAGAGCACACTCCACAAGCTCGCTTCACAAGCCATAGCACCACGCTAGCAGCAAGGATTGAAGCTAATCTATAAGCTAGAATGAAACTCCAGAGCACTCAAGGCAAGCGGACACAGAGCTTCGTTCACCGAGACGCCAAGGTAGAACTCGGGTCTATTCCCACTCACCACTCACCTAGCCTAAGTAAAACAACACGAAGACGCTAACTAGAGCAAAAGAGAGCCAACTAATCGCCTCCACACACAACCACACCAACCGAAAGTTTAAGGGACCTCCGGACTTACCCTAAATTCCGAATTCAATCGTCGAAACCGACGCTTTCCTTGCGCCAAGGATGCCACCACCAAGTCGAAGAGAGCGGCTCCAGACTTTCTCTGCAGCGAGGAGGAGCCACAAGTGCCGCCAAGAGACAGACTTCCCAGCAAAGCAAAGGAGGCGATAGGTCCGTCAAAGAAGCAAATCGAAGATGAGAAAGGGAGGAAGGGATGCCGCCGAGCCAGTCGCTCACGACACGCTCTCATGCGCGCGCACGCGGCAATAGTCGGAGGGGAGGCTGAGATCTACTTTTTGTCGCCGGCGGATAGAAAGGAAAGGAGGAGAGAGAAGGTATTTTGGCCATTTTTATTTATTTACTTAGTAACGAAAAGGTGAACGATTATCTACTTAGTTTGCATAAGCCCTACGCTGGATAATGGTAAGCATGGAAGTGCAGGAGATTCAAGAACTAAAACGAAAATACTAGGAAATTTTATATTCCTTGAAAACCGAATGATATTACTAACTTTTCACCTAGAACTACTCAATCATTTTATAGATTTTTGTGTTGTGTGAATTGTTTTATTCCAATTTGAATATCCAAACCATTTCAAGTTTGTGTAATAGCATTTTGATGTCATAGAAAAATAGAACAACTATCTATTTCGTCTACTCTGTCTCATATTACCATTTGCAACGTATTAAAAGACGCTTTTCAAAATATTGAAATGAGTAGATGAAGAAGTTTTGGTTGACATTTTAATGCTTAATTTTGTTCTATCGGTGGTTTTTTTCTGATTTATGTATCTACCGGTACAACAAATTAACTGTCAAAACTAATTGACAATGAAACAATTATGGACAGTCGCAGTGACATTAATAATAACCGAAGAACATCTGATTGTACGGCTTCCAATATTATCAACGGAAAGAAAATATCATATTTGAAGAATATTGTCGGAAAACAAAAGAAAAATCATATTTGAAGAGTCTTGAAAAAACGTACAGCGAAAATGGAATATATTAGAAATGAGAAATGAGAAATGAGAATAGAACATTAACATGGGTCACTTGGTTCTCTTCGCTGGAAAACAACATGACCATGAGTCTCATTAAAAAGTCGTCCATTTTTCTTTAATTACAACAATTTGTCTTTAGGCACCGGCCGACGAATTAATATAAAATTATAAATACATATACATATATATAGTATTTTTTTATGTGTTTAAATGGTTAAGCATGAGAACGTTTTGATCCCAAAAAGGTATGAGAAGGTAAGTACTACCTTCGTTTAAATTTAAATGTTATTGTAGAATAAAATTTTCGTTTCAAAATAAGTTTTGTTTTATGATTTCAATGTAAAATTTATTAATTTTATATGTTATTCTATTTTTATTAGTTGAAATGTGGTTAGGTTTATATGTAATGATGTTTTTATTTTAAAAATATACAAAATTAAATATTTTCTTATCTGTGTGCAAAAACCTAGAACGACAACTAAAATGAAACAAAAATAGTATTAGACTTTTTGGTAACTATTGGATAATAATGTAATCCTTAGCCCCATCTCTAGTTAAGAGTGCACTGAAGATTAAGATAATAGATTACAGACTTCTGGATTCTGTAAACCAAAACGAGAGCACGCATCCATGTGAACAACAAAAACGGTTGTTTTCTCGCACTTCGTGCTAGACTATCCATCTTTGAATTTTGTGTTCTTGAAATATGGATGATTTCTGAACTATGGAAACTTTTTTCAGGATTCTGATATCTTCTAGATAATTTGCAAATGATGACAATTCTGCTGGTTCGCGATCATCTTCACTAATTGAGAACAATCCGTTGCGAAAGTGACATGAAACTGTTGTAGATTCCTCAATCATTCCATTGCCCAAATAATCGACTCCATCTCCGAGTTTAGAGATGACAGCGTTGCCCTCATATTTTGTGCTCCCATCAAAGCATCAAAATTTTCTAGAGTGCTATACTATCTTTGTCCTGAGAATTTATGTCTATAAAAAACCATGTTAATTTTTAATATTATTGGAATACTACATACAATATATAACTAGATTTTGATCTGCGTTTTCAAAGCATGAGAATTGTTTTCTTATTTAAAAAAATAAAGATTTTTTAATTATAAGGTTAGGTGTTTAATATATGATAACATAATACTTTTGTAATTGTGTTGATTTTTATGTTTAAAAAATATTCATAGATATAGAGACATGATTTAAAAAGTTATATATTTATACTCATAAAAATTAATTTTAAAGAGTTTTTTAAGTTTACTATATTAACATTTTTAAATTTATTCTAAACTATTATGTTTACAAATATAGTACCAAATATAGTTGTCACTGCACTATTTTAATATTTTATGAAAATAAATACAATGAAAATTTGGAGCAATATATTTCTGTTTTACTTTTTTTTAAATGGACTTTTCTAATATTTAGTTTAACCAAAAAAGTATGAGATTTAAATGAGCTTCAATTTGAATAGCCTTTGGGTTTTATAACTCTGTGAAACTGGCCTAACAAACCACAACTTAATTTTCGACCATAAGTCCGTTGGGTATTACAAAAAAAAGTAAAAAAAAGTGTCTCCCAAAATTTTTGGGAGAGTAGCGGATTCATCGAGAAAAATCGAGATCGGATTAAGAATCTATTAAAAAATGATCATTCTAAACAATCTATTTAAAAAAGTTGCTGCATCTATTAATTTTTAGTTAAATCTTATTATATAAAGTAGTGTTTCTCTCCCTCTAGGATGTGCCACGTCAAAAAGTAGTGATAGGAGAAGACGACACGTGTATTCTTTTGTTTCTATTTCATTGTTATTAGTTATTAGTTTGGGCTCCCGTAAAACAATAAGAGTTATGTTTGGGCTTTTTTATAATTGGGTCTGCTTTGATTTAGGTTACCCACAAGCGTCTTCTTCTTCCTCCCCGTTAGATTACCTGTCCGCCTGCGTTCTCCAAAAACTATGAAGACACTGTGGCTAACAGTTGTCGTTGTCGATTGGGTTCACTTAACACAATTAATGTTGTCATTAACATCATCGACTCATTCATCTCAAGCCGTCTCATTCAGTACACCTCTTCATATCTCAATTGTTGTAGAGTTTCACATATAAATAAGTGAGTTCACTCATGTGAATTTCATCACTTTCATTTACTAAATCATTCTAAGAATTATGAAGATTATGAAAAGTTCTTGGCTTTCACGCACTTTAGAATAACGCGTTGATATCTGCTTGAATATGAAAGTAATGTTGCTGCTGAGTTGCTTGAAAATCATCTCGAGGCTATTTTCCAGCTATTCAGTTCCCACCTTGAAGCTATGTTTCCGATCTGATCAAACTGATTCCAATATGTTGGCTCAGGATTATTATTACCGGAGTTTATGACAGTTCCGGGCCACCAAAGATAGATCTACCAGCATCACCGTTTAACTTCGCCCACCATAGCTGCCGGAGAATCTATATGCCATTTTTGATTCTCTCAAAAGAACAGAAACAAAAGGAGATATTTTTGTAACAGAGAGATTATATACTCTGAAGAAAAGTAGAAAAGGTAACGACCAAGTTGTTTTCTTATGTCACTTAAGATGATAGTGACGGAAATATAGAAAAAAGAGTAAATGGCTTTCAGATATTTAAATTTACATTTTTACACTTTAAGAAACAAATTGTATGTTGTTGAGACTCTCAGACACACCTACATCTGTATTGTTTCGACCAAAAATGGGTTTTCTCTCTCAAACAAAGAGTAACTGGTTTTCTTACTGAATGTTATGCTCTCTGCTCTGACATGTCATTTACGAAAACAGGAGACTAATCTATGATTAAGGCCACATATATATTGATTGTGGTTCTGTGTCGTTGGATTTGTAATCAGTGTCTCTTATGTTATAACTTTTTAAAACTGAGTTTAGATTCATTCCAAAATTTTCATATATTTGTAGCTTATGGATATCCTATGTTCCCGTTTAACTTTTTTTTTATTGACTTATGAGTAATTAGCAATATTACCGGCTAATTTTGCTAACTATTCACCACGTGTCGGTTATTTTTGCATTTACGTAAGAACCAGTATATCAATGTTATAGATATACTAATAGCTTAATAATACTTTTAAGATTATACTATATAATTAGTTTAATTACAACAAGAATATTATTAAATAAAAATATTTAGATGCAGTGATAGTATATAGTAAATTGTTAATATATAATAAATCAATTACATTTAATGAGCTCAATGTTAAAGGTTATTCACTAAAAACTAATCAGTATCGTTTATTCTTCTATGAAAGCATATACAATATTCAAACAAACAAACATCTTTCTAACCAGAAACACTTAATATTAGTTTTTTGTTGCACTCCTAATTTAAATATATGTTTGTTATAATGAATCAGCTATCATTTTTATAAAAATGTATAAAATAAAAAATAAATTTCAAGAAATAAATATAATAGAAAGAATGATCTATGTTTTCTATTAAATCCCTTCGATTTAAGTTTTAAAAAGTTACATTCTACTCACTTTAAAATCAAATTAAAACAACTATCTAGAATAAAATAAGATAATTATCTTTTCATAAATTTACTTAATAGTCAAATAAGTATGTAACTTATTAAAATAATAAAAAATTGAAAGTTGTTATAGAAAAAAAATTAAAAATTTAATGTTACATATAATTAATAAATTAAACATTTCCAATTATTTATTAAATTGATTTTAATGGTAAAATAAGTATATGTTTATAAGTATTGTGAACATAAATGTAAAATTGTTATATACCAATAAATGTGAAAAGATTAAATACTAAAACAAAAAGAATAAAATATATATACCAACATGATAAAAGTACACACAACATCATGAACAATCCTATTTGAAGACTTATAGTCAACCCAAATGAAACTAATGTGAGTCTTTTACATTGAAAAGTTCAACAAAAAAATAATAAAAAACTAAAAACACACAAATAGTTGTTTATAAACTTGACACATAAACTTAATTTTTTTAAATATTAATGGAAAGTCATAATTATCATCTTTTTAGCATTTAAACTAAATTTGTTAACAAAACTTTTTATAACCAATAAATTCAATTAAATTTTATCATCAACTTTTTGTTAATAAATAATGATATAGTAAAATATATAATATAATCTAAACACACAAAAAATGAAAAACAAAAAAAGAGAAAATTCATAACAAAAATAAGGAAAAGAATTTGTACATTTCATCAAAATCGAACAAAAATAATAATATAAATGAATTCAGATTTTTAACCATTAAATTTAAGATTACACCAGAAAAATAATAAAAGTATAACAATCATTAATACATAATCCAAAATAAGAATTTGGAAAAACAGTTTTAAAAACTACTTGATATAAAAATATTTTTAGTGAATAATTTCAGTCAATATATAATAATTTAGTAACAATTAAATAATATAATTTAAAATACTCTATATATATAAGATAAATACATACAACAATGTTATTTTCCAGTACAAGAAACCTCAAACATGATTTATAAACTCAATTAATAACATCTTACAAAAAAGGATGAACCCAACACTTTTAACAAACCTAGGATAATACATTCAATCACTAGACGAACTTTCATAAGGTCCAACTAAATGTAATCGCTTCAAAACCCACCAATTTTTAAAACATACAATACACATCTTTTGCATATGTAAACCTAAAACACAAACCACAAAATTATATAAAAAATAATAACCTAGATCATAAGTAAAGTAAATCCCGCCCGTAGGGCGGGCCGACCCTAGTCTCTTATATAGAACCAAATATTATAGCTAACCATTATTATAACATTTAAATAAGCTATCTTTAATTCACTCAATATTTTTACATAAGATCGTGACTATCCATAATATTGTTAGGCGCTATATACTAAACGTGCTATATACTAAACGTTTGAAATTTGATCGCTTTTTAGTGATATGAACATGAAGCTAACGATACAATTATGGAGTGGATATGATGGTAACATAATTTGTGTGCTACAAACATTTCTATCTTTCTGAAAGAATTCTAAATTTTTTAATAGCTCAAAATATTTACAAAAACAAATATGATAACAATTTTAGTAAATCGTCCGTTAGAAAATATCTTTATTAAATTAATTTTTATAAAAATATTTATAATAAAAATTTGTTATCTAACATAAGTTTAAAATTATTAAAAATCTTATAAATATTTACTATTAAATTAGTCAAAAATATGACAAGTAATTATTAAATTTCACCAAATAAAAAATGTAAATTTTATAAAATGCACACAAAATATATGAGAGAGAGAAAGAGAGTAAGCTTGGGCATTCGATCTTTGGGTCGGGTATGAATTAGTTCCTTTTGGATATGGGTTCATCGGGTCATACACATTTAAACCTAACTAGATATTTGGAAATTTATGGTTTGGGTTATGGTCGGTACCTTTCGGGTCCGGGTGGTTTCGGATCCATAATTCAAATATCTATAAAAATTTGTAATTTTTGGGCACGTAATGGGTGTGGATCGGTTCAGTTATTTAAGACCCAAAAAAGACTCGAAGTATTCAAAAACACAAAAATACTCAAAACATGAAAAATATCTCAAAACCCAAAAAATATTTAAAATATTTAAATACCCAAAAGACCGTAAATTTTACCCGAAATCTGACTTGAGAAACCAAAAAAAATAACCAAATTTTATCTGAATACACACAATATAATTTTAAAATTTGAAATATTACTGAAACTCAAAACTTAAACCCAAACCAAAAACTTTAAAAATATATTTTTAATACCAAAAAGCATATCCAAAATACTCAAATATACCTTATATATACACAATTTTTTTACTTTGGATATACGATCCGGTTCGGGTAGGATTCAAAATTAAACAGAAATACCCATTAGGTTTTTCTTGGACCCGGACTCGAAGCAAACCTATATTTTTGGGTCGGTTTCCATTTGGTTTTCGGGTCTGGGTAAAATTCCCAAGTCTAACAGAGAGTTAAATAAGAGTGTACATAAAAATATCAAATAAACTAATTAATAAATTTTATAGTTTTAAGAAATTCTTTTCTTCTATAATACGAGTTTGTAAGATAACAATATACAACAATAAAAATATTAATTCATATCAAAATCTGTTATAATTAAAGAAAAAAGTATAATATTATTAATAGAAATTTGTTTTAGTTATAATATATATATATATATATATAATTATTAACAACACAACAAAAAAGAAAAATTACCTAAAATCACAGAGAACATAACACATAAGCAAATTCACTTCTCAAATAATAGTATAGATGTTGGTACAAATAGTAATATTTAGAGATAGACTAAGAGTAATTATTAGATAAGGTCACCCTTTAATAGTTGATGCAACCTTGGTCGAGTTGCTGTCCCTAAATGAACTTGAGGATGGTATGGGGATAATCCTAAGCTTCCTCAAATTCGTTTAGACCCAACAAGAGGTATGTTAAACATAGTGCCTGATGCTAACAACGATCCTTCAGAAGATAGGCGGTGAACCTTAGGATGATGATTCTTGTAGAACCAATGATGAGTATAAGAACTAGACACCTGAGATATTTAAACACTCAACAGAAACCTTTGTTGATAGAATGGCCACACAAGAGTTTGTGGAATAATCCTTGATACACCGGTTTGATCCTTAGATATGACACATTAAGAAATCGAAAGTTCCAAAGGAAAAAAGAGATTCACTCTAAAAAACAAGTTTTTAATCAAATGGTCTGATTATTTTGTGGCTCTTAGGCATCTTTTTATAGTCTTACAAGTTGTAGAAACCTAAAAGACTTAGCTAAAAAAATATACATAGAAAAATGCAAACAAAGACTTGACTAAATTATTGTTTTGACTAAAACTTGGACTGCCCCTTGGCCTCCCACAAACTTGACTTCTCCTGGAGATCTCTTGGTCTTCTCTTGATGAAAAATGGGCTAATGAATCATTTGTCTAAGGCCTGGTCAAAATCCATTTGCAGAAAAACAAAGTAGCTTCTTTTGTATCTTTCTTTCGGTCCAAACCAAATCACAAAAGACCAACTGATCCAAAACGTGTTCCTTACTTTCTCTGAGTAGTTTGGACCATCGATGTCTTAGAACCTTCAAGAGATGGGATTTTTTCATCAGAAATGGAGTTGATTGTAGCTTCTAGGGTGGTCGAACCATCTTGGAAGATTGAACCAGCTCGTTCACTCGTCCAAGTGAGTGTTAGTCCAGCTCAGCTCGTGTAGGCTAGTGTCACTCCAGCTCACTTGAGTATTCAGCTCATCCAGCTCAGCTAGGTAAGTGTCACTTTGATTCAGCTCGACCATCTCGCCCAAGTAAGTGTCAGTCTGATTCAACTCAACTAGCTCGCCTAAGTGAGGGTCACTTTGTCCAGCTCGTCCAAACTGTTCAAGCACGTCCAGGTTCACATCAATAGTATAGGTTGATATTTTTTTTTTGTCAAAATTGATATTTGTAAGGGATCATAAACTTCAGAAGAAAAACCAACACATAACTAATTTAGTCTCCCATTTTTACAACACACTATTTCATTGATTTTGTAATTATATGTGACTAATGATGTTAAAATGATAAAATCTGGTTTATTTAATGCTGTCATATTAAAATTCATCTCGCTAAGTCCTAAATCCTTCAGGCTCAATTAGTTATGGATTATAGCTGATAATACTGTTTAATCATGAAATAATTAAGTTACATAAAATTTGAAATCTTTTTAGCGATATTGTGATTTAGTTTTTTTATACGTTTAGATAAATTTATGAAATGACAAAGTATAAATTATATAAAACAAAATTTCAAATATTTTAATATTATTTATATATTGTAACCAAATTAAATATTGATAATTAAACTACAATTACAAAATAGATAAAGAAAATAATTTATTAAAAACACTTCATTTTTAGTATAATTATTTAGCTTGTTTTCAATATAGCTAGGTTATAAAATAATATTTATAGTATTATAAAATCATATCATGGTTTCATTTATGAGGGATTTACCAAATATGACTCAAAATTTGATTTTAAATGCAACGGTGTACCCCAACTCAAATCAAATGCAAAATTAACTCAAAAGGCGAGTGAAATTACAAACACTCACTCATGACTAAACAAAAAAACAGTATTGTAGTTTACTATTATAGCCATGCGGGGAAAACGGCTATTTCATACCCAACATATTGCGATATGTTCAATTCATACCCGACTTATATGACCGTGCAAAAACATACCTACACTTTCAAAAAACTCAAATAACATACATATTGTTTACTTTTTTGGTCAAATCATACACCGATCGCCACATCAGCTGCCACATCATTTAGTTTTGCTGACGTGGATGCTACATAAACTAATTTTGCTGACAAGGATACCACGTGTACAATTTTTTATTTAAAATAGTCGTTTTATAAAAGTATTTTCTTAGAATATGTAAATGTTTATAAAAATTTTGACACTTATAGTTTTTTATTATTTAATAAAACTAACAAAATTTAATTAAATAATTAAATTTTAATCTTATATAAGAGATATATTCGTTATAGTTTTTGATTTTATCAATTACTTTTATGTTAATTTTTCTATGAGGAAAAGAGCTGGGAAGACCTCAAATATTTTCCCCACGGAGGATCAGATAGGGCTACCAACCTTCAGATCATCATGGAAAGTCTAGGAATCAGTCCCTCAGCACATAAAAACCCCATGGAT
Source organism: Moricandia arvensis (assembly GCA_905132765.1). Classification (NCBI taxonomy): domain Eukaryota; kingdom Viridiplantae; phylum Streptophyta; class Magnoliopsida; order Brassicales; family Brassicaceae; genus Moricandia; species Moricandia arvensis. The sequence continues at coordinate 48,074 of CAJHQP010002245.1, forward strand.
ACTTCAGCTGATGGTAAACCAAGTCTTGATCAACTTGTTGTTGAAACGGTCCATCCTGATCCTGAGGGGGGCAATGAGACTGAATCATCCCAACAAGAAGATGATTCAACCACAACACATGACATACATGATCAAGATGGAGCTGCTGATTTTGATCAGGCCAGTAGAGAACAAGGATTGGAAGAGGAGCAACAGATTCAACCATTAAGAAGAAGCGCTAGAATAAAGCAAGTGGTAGAGGAGCAACAGATTCAACCATTAAGAAGAAGTGCTAGAATAAGACAAATGTACTTCAACAGCAATGCAGTGGCTCATCCTATCCAAGCAACTTGTTCTTTGGCAAGTTATCCTCAAGAGCATGCAGTCTTCTTAGCTAATCTCGATCAAGACTTCATTCCAAAGACCTATGAAGAGGCTATGGAGGATGAAGAATGGAGGGAATCAGTGGGAGCTGAGATGGGTGCTATGGAAAGAAATGACACATGGTTTGAGGCTGAGTTACCTAAAGGCAAGAAAGCTGTGACCAGCCGGCTTCTCTTCACCATCAAGTACCAGGCCAATGGAAAACCAGAGATAAAGAAGACAAGGTTGGTTGCAAGATGATATACTCAGGTCTATGGAGAAGACTATCTTGATACCTTTGCTCCAGTAGCCAAGCTTCACACCATAAGGATTATAATATCAGTGGCTGTGAACCTTGAATGGGATTTGTGGCAAATGGATGTCAAGAATGCATTTCTACAAGGAGAACTGGAAGATGAGGTCTATATGAGACCACCACCAGGCCTAGAAGACATGGTAAAACCAGGTAATGTCTTGAGATTGAAGAAGGCCATCTATGGCCTAAAGCAGTCACCTAGAGTTTGGTATCACAAGCTAAGTACAACTCTCAATGGAAGATGATTTATCAAGTCAGAAGCTGATCACACACTCTTCACTCTCACAACCCAACAAAGTATTGTGGTAATCCTTATCTATGTTGATGACATAATCATCACTGGAAATGACAAGGAAGGTATCATCTCTACTAAAGCTTTTCTTAAGTCTATTTTTGATATTAAAGATTTGGTGAGCTAAAGTACTTTCTAGGAATAGAAATATGCCGATCCAAGGAGGGGCTGTTTCTATCCCAAAGAAAGTACACACTTGATCTATTAGATGAGGCAGGAAAGCTTGGAGGAAGAATAGCCAAGACACCACTTGAGGAAGGATACAAAGCTGTACGTGAGGGGGAGTTTGAAGATGAACCATTTGGAGACTTTAAACTCTATAGAAGGATGGTGGGGAAGCTTATCTATCTAACCATCACTCGACCAGATATCTCCTTTGCTGTGAATCAAGTTAGCCAACACATGCAAGGTCCCAAAGTATCATTGGAATATGGTGGAAAGGATCTTAAGGTACCTAAGGAAAGCTCCGGGACAAGGTGTATGGATGGGATGCAACAAGAGCACAGAGATAGTGGGATACTGTGATGCAGATTGGGCTGGTGATAGAATGGATAGGAGATCTATCACAGGCTATTGTACCTTCATTGGAGGCAACTTAGTCACTTGGAAGAGCAAGAAGCAAAAGATTGTGTCATGTTCAAGTGCTGAAGCAGAATATAAGGCCATGAGGAAGCTTACAAGTGAGCTCATTTGGATCAGGAATCTGCTAAGAGACTTGGGCATAGAGACAACAACACCAATCATAATGCACTGCGATAACCAGACAGCTATCCATATAGCATCTAACTCAGTCTTCCATGAGAGAACCAAACACATTGAAGTGGACTGCCATAAAGTGAGATAAGCCGTGGAGCAGAAGATCATTCTCCATTGCTATACCAGAAGTGAGGACCAGATAGCTGATATTTTCACTAAGGGAGCAAGCAGTAAGGTCTGTGAGTTCATTCACCCAAAATTGGGACTCATAGGGTTTTATCCCATAGGGTTTTTCATACAAGGTTTTAATGAGGGATGTCTTTATGGTGCTTCTAAGCTTAACCATACCTTATGGTCAAGCTTGAGGGGGAGTATTAGAATGAAGAAGAAAAATGCTAGTGATCGAGTTCACACTGGCATGTCTCAGGAAAAGAGGTGTAAATTTCTAACCATGAAGAATTTGATCATGAAACCAATTGCCCTACACTCTACACTCATCAAGGGCACGCAGAGAATTGGAATCAGTCCAAAAGGAGTTATGGTTTGGAAGTTATACCAGTTACAAGTTGCAGGTGTTCTGCTGCCCGCCCCTTTGTGTAGAGATCATGATGATTTAAGGTTGCTTAAAGAGCAAGCTTACCTTGGAATGCAAGACAAGGAGTGGCACGCCTAAAAAACCAACTTGGCTTCTAGAAGGGAGCTGGATGAGTGGATTGTCACTATTCAAGAGGGAAGACAATTCAAATTTGAATGGAGAGACAAGATCTGCAAGACAAAATCATTAAGCATGGTTTATTGTTTCTTCCTTCTGTCAGATTGAGTGTCCTTAAATAAGGATTGTATCTGAACAATTGAATGCAAGGAAAAACATTTCCTCTCTTACTCTCCCTCTCTCTCTTTTACACGGATCACTCTCTCTCTCTCTCTCTCTCTCTCTCTCTCTCTCTCTCTCTCTCTCTCTCTCACTTGGTTACTCTCTTCACTTGTGCTTCATTATTCTTCATTTACTTACACTGATGACAAAAAGTTGTTTGCGGCTGTAAAGGAAACTCTTTATGATGATGAATAAAAGGAGCTCAAGGAGTCCAGGTTGGGAGTGTTCATCAAGTTCATGGAGATTTCTTTTGATTGGGCATTAAGGCTGGTACATTTGGTGTCTTACCAGCTTGACATCAAGAAGAAGTATGAGCTTTGGTGTCTCGTTGGTCCACAACCGGTGAGGTTTTCACTGATAGAGTTTGAACACCTCACTGGTCTGAACTGTGATTACATTGAGAACCTATAGAATCCGAAGGATGAGATTACGGAGGACATGGATGTTTTCTGGGAGATAATGGGTGTTGATGCCAAGGGTGGTGTAGGGATGATCGCATACGGCTGCTATTGATGTGTTGTGTTTTTATCGGTTTTAGTATATGTTATCATAGAGTATTTCGAGTCTTTTTTGTTGTCTTTAGTTCTTTTTCAGGTCGCAATACGTTAATTTGGAGTTTCGGGCACAAGAAGGGAAGAACAAGTCGAAGTATACAGAACTGTACCAGGGATCGAGGGATCCATGCAACATGGATCGAGGGATCCATGGCATATACCACAGATCGACCGATCCACGGAGACTGGATCGACCGATCCATTCCCTGGATCGAGGGATCCATGTCTACTGGATCGACCGATCCTGTGCGTCTCCGGCTCCACCACCCACATGCGAGTTGTGCACTCATTATACCTACTCCCATCTGAATTATTTCGATAGCTTTTCATTTTTCTTGTTCTTTGAAGACCAGAGAAGCCAGGGAAACATTGGAGAGAGTTCTTGAGAGAGATTTGGGAGATTTGTTCTCTTTGAAACTTTTGGATTTCTCTTGTTTGCTTTTGGAACTTGTTGTAAGAGGATCTAGAGGGATAGAGTTTCTCTTTGAGAAATCTCTGGAACTCTAGATCAGTTGTATATATTCATGTTTTCTATCTTAATTTCGTTGATGTTTAAGTAGTTTGCGCAATTGGGTGTTAGGATTCAAAGGGATTTCATGGCTTGTTGATTTAGGATTGTTAGATTCTAGGGATTTATCTTATGGTTCTTCATCTACTGGATTTCTTACTGCTTGAACTGAATTGATCACTTAGTTCATGATATAAGGTTGTTTAATGCACCGAAAGTGATAGTTTAAACTCCCGAAAAGACTTTAGATGAGCAAAGTGTCCTTAACCTTCGGAAGTTGATGTTATTGCGCTTTGTGAACATATCGAATCTGTTCTTAATGCTTGTTTAGAAATCAAAACTCAGCGGAAGTTAGTGTGGAGGTTTCTATAACATAGAGAGTTAGCGCTGCGGAAGTAGGTTAATTCTAATATCGTGTTTGAGTTCTAGACGGTTCTTAATACAATCCTTGCTAGCAATAAATGATTAGCTCTACGGAAGTAGGTTGATTATGTCCGTGTCTGATAGCCTGAGTCCCCGCGATTTCCTCTTGCCCAATGCTCTCTCACATTAACACTTTCTGCATTATTCTCATCGCATTGCATTATTTCGTTTCAGCCTAGTTTTAGTAAACAAAACCCTTCTGTTTAGTCTTAGCTTAACTCTCATCTCGCATCCTCGTCGTGTAACCGTTGGTCTCTGTGGATTCGATCCTGAAGTGCTACAACGACATACCATTCGATTGTGGTATTGCTGGTACTTCAGGTTAATTGGCCTGTGTAAAAGCAGCGAAATCAGGTATACCTAGCAATCTACACTGGCTTCATTGAAGGGAGAAAGTTCTCATGTTCTACACGGGCTAGTCCTGCAAGGCTAGTGATGGATTTAGAAGATTATGAGAATTATCCATGGGGAAGGCTGGCGTTTAAGTGGCTGATGGACTCTTTGAAGAGCAAAGATATTACAAAGACTTATATTGTTGATGGGTTCATACAAGTTCTCTAGGTGTGGGTCTACTTCGCTCTGTCAGACTTAGCTTCTGCGAAGGGAAGGCCCATACTCAACAACCGAGTCCACCTTTGCTGGCTTACAAGGGTGGCAAATGCCACAAATTTTTTTAAAGATGGTATCAGCAGTCAAGTAATTATAATTATTCTCAAATAATATAATATTGATGATTCTCTAAAATATCTAAATTAGTTGATTTATTTACTGCAGACTCGCGTGAACAAATTTGTTATGAAGGCTTTTGATGAAATGTTCCCAAAATGGGACAATGATGTAGAGGATACGAAGGCTAACAACATTTGAAAGCCATATTTGAGTCAAATATAACTTGGAAGTGGACCAAGGATTATTGGCCAAACGCTGGTACTAACCCGTGGATCAATCCCAAAGTTGGGTATGTTGCTCCTGTGAAAGAAGAAAGAGGAAGAGTTTCTAAGAAAGCTCGTATAAAGGCTCGTTCAGATGCTGGTTCAGATGGTCGTTCAGCTGCTTCTGGCAGTTGGGTTAAGAAAGAAGAGATCGAACAAGGCTTCAAGGCCCTCGAAAAAGTCATGACTGATGGGTTTGGGAAGTGCCTGAAGGAGATGAAGGTTCTAGGGGATATGATGGACGTTGTGGAGAAGGTTGTGGGAATCAACAAAAAAGCGACTGCATCTAATGATCTCCAACTCACTCTTTCATGCCCGCCTAAACATAGGCACAAACTCGGGATTAGTACCCAAACCTCTCCCAAAATCAAAGTGAAGAGACAAACTAGGCAAAGTAGTAAGCTACAAAATTGAAAGTTGTATGTGTTCCATTTGTATGCTAGGGATCATGTATATTTTCTTGTTGTATGGATTTTGTTTTGGTTCTGGATATTTGGTTAATATTAATTGTGTTTGGATTCCTTGATTTATGTGAATTGTATTTGGATTCCTTGGTTATGTGAATTGTGTTTGGATTCCTAGGTTAATGATTTTGTATATCGAAATTGCAGAGTGAGTGTGTGAATGGGGCGAAAGCAGAAGATGAAGCCCAAGAACCGAGTCTGTCCAAAGAAATGAAAGAGAAAGAGAGTTCGGCCAAAGAGAAATATAGGTCGTCCAAAGAAGATCTGAAAGAGAAAGAGAGTGAGTCTCAGAGTCTTGTATTGTTGGACAAACAAGAATCAACGCCATCAGATTTAAAAGTGGCGGAGAATAGACAGGAGACAAAGAAAGCGGCTGTTATGGCAGTGTGTCGGGGAAAGAGTGATCGACAAAGGAAGCTTGCTCCCTCACTGCAATCTCCTTTTCAGGAAAAGAACACTGCCAAACAGATCATTACAAACAAGCAGATTGGTCATGGCTATATGATCTTTTGCACCCATTTAGAAGAAGAAGACAAAAGTGTTTCTTGATTGGCTGAAACATGATCCGTAAGTTCATAGATAATCCTGCAGTAATCTACAAAACTATAGGATTGCTGATATACTTTTGTTGTTTGCAGGCACTTTTAAACACGTATAGAGGATAAACCACGGGGTTGTCGAAGTTACTAGTACCATTTCCTCCGAGGGACCTTAGGATGGTTGAGGGATTGTGTAAGTCTACAAATGTCTTCCAATGTCTTCTAGGAAGTTTTCTAACCAGAAGATGTTATAAGACTTTCCAGAAGACTTATAATTAAGTCTTTCTTCTAATGTCTTCTAACTTGTTCTATTTTTATATGCAACATATGGATACTTATATGTATTTACTGAGGCAACGGTATGCCAAGAATCCAGAGCATTTTAGGAACGATAGAATGTGTTTTCTTGATCATGTGTTTGGAAGGATGTGGGTGGACAGATACGTCACTTTTAAGCAGTGTAAGCTCGATATGAACGACTTGGTAAGAATGCTCCCTGGCGGGTCGTGGGATCTTTTTGCTGGTAAAGTACCACCATATTACCAATCTAACAAGATTTGGGAGATATATGTGGATGATATATATGCGCCCCTGAACTACAAGAACAATCATTGGATTGGTTTGTGGATATCAATCCCCAACAAACACATAGTCATCTAGGACAATATCATGAGCCATATTAGAGATGAGCAGCTCTGAGAGCTAATTCAGCCTTTTGTCACAATGATGTCTTACCTGCTTGTTGAGTTCTCCCCAAAGAAGTGCGTTTCAAGTACACACTTGAGTCATTTACATATGAGAGAGTGACTGCTTGAGTACCTCATGCAACAGTTGGTGATTGTGGTGTGTTCTCTTTGAATTACATTGAATGACATGTTATTGGCATGTCATCTTTTCCTCCTGCCTTTTGTGATAAAAACATGAAGGTTGTTAAGTAGAAGATGGCGAGTGATACATTTGAAGAGATAGCAGTTAAAGACATCCCTGGATTGGATGGCAACGAAACCATACTCCAATCATACTTAGAAGCTGATCTGTAACTACTGCTTCATGTGTAATTTGTACTTGATGCTTTTGGATACTTATTTTGGGCTATATTAACATGGTAGGATAAGATGAAATTTTTGTAACCTATCCTCGTACCAAACTAGTCTTTTGTTGTAAAAACTAGTTTGGTAGTGCACTAACACTAGCCTTACGAATATATAATGAATGATTTTCGCTTTGTTCATAATACAATTCAATAACAAAAAACTTCGAGAAGACTAACATAAAACTTACAGAAGAATTAACAAATCATTTAGATAGATAAGTTCATAACAAAGCGAAGATAGATAAGTTCATAAGTTCATAACAAAACATTCGGATAGATAAGTTCATAAGTTCATAACAAAGTAGATAGATGGATAAGAAGATTTTAGAAGATTTCTAGAAGACTTACGGAAGACTTACGGAAGAATTTTAGAAGACTTATGGAAGACTTTCAGAAGACTTACGGAAGACTAACCGAAGACTTACGGAAGACTATGGAAGACTAACCGAAAACTTACAGAAGACTATGAAAGACATACTGAAGACTTACCGAATACTTTCCAGTGAACAAGAAGACTTCTCAGAAGATAAGTTCTTACAATCTGGACGCGTATGACTAATTTGTTTGCAGTTTGAAGATCTATAAACCATGTGTTGTTTCCGGGGTTTGTGTCCTCTCATCCTGGATAGCTCCAACCAAAATTGCCATCTTGACTTTTTCTGTCTTCCAGAACCATGCTTTTCAACTGGGGGAAGACATATTGGAGCCTCAACTTCTCCAGCACAAAGATATGTATTATGTGAGTATCCTACATACAAATATTCCTTTGAGTAGAGTGGGTACACAAGTGTAGAGATATTCAAACCAGCATATGTTCTAGATGCTATAACATGTGAACAATGTATTTTCTCTATATAAAAAAACTCCACAATCACACTTTCCATGTTCCAAATCAACAACTCAATTCCGTTTTCCACCTTTTACGAAGAATCACCATCCATCAATCTATTGGATAGACATCGTATCTGCAGTCTCTAAGCGAACCGTCAATAAGTATTCAACTCTCTGACTATGTTGAGTCGTGAGACTCAAAGAATCTTCTCTACTTTTCCAATACCACCTGCCAGCTTTTCACGTATAAACTCCAAAATGAATGAAATGGGAAATCCTCTTGCTCTTTTGAGTGCAGAATTAAAAGATTCAGCGATGTTGCTCGTTTGTAAGTTGTACTTATCTCCCCGACAATGAACATGTGACCATAAAGCCACTTCGGCTTCCTCCAAATATGTTGCAAATTCCGGGTTTGCACTCCGAATCTCTTCCAAGTGCCGGTTAAAATCGTGAAGTGTATGAGCATACGCAGCACCTTTTACCAAGTACAAGAGATGCTTTCCTTTATACTTTTGGACGATGTTTTGTTGTAGGTGACAATAACATATTCCTCGGGTTGAACACAAAAACACTTCATCACATGCCTTTTTAATGGATGTGTGTCGGTCAGATACTATCCCTAGAGCATACTAATCAGAAATACAACTTCCCAATTTTGTGAAAAACCAGTCCCAAGATTCATCATTTTCAGCATCTAAGATTCCAAAATCCAAGGGAAATATCTGAAAATTACCATCTTATGCAGCTGCAACTAACATAACACCTCCATACTTCCCACTTAGGTGAGTCCCATCCACCACGATGACCCTTCTTTGATACTGAAAACCAGCAGTAAAAGCTCCAAAAGATAGAAATAGATACTTCAATCTATTTTGAGCATCAAGTTTTGTACTAGTGATAGAATCCGGATTTGCTGCAATTTGCTCCAAATATGAAGGCAACCGCTCATACCCATCTTCTGATGATCCTCTCACCAATTCTTGCGCATATAACAATGTTATGTATGAAGTGGTGTAATCTAGATTCATGCCAAACATGTTCTTCATTGCATCTTTGATATGCTGCGGATTTAACCCATCGATGATTCTTATGCGATCTATAAAAAGCCTACCAACATACTTCGGAGTACAATGCTTCTTGCAAACCAGCCGGTCTCCCACAGAACATGTACGACTTGGTCGATATTTGGTCACCGAAAACGTGTTTGTACCATGTTTCACTTTCGCTCTAACCATCCATCCGCACCCACCAACACGACATTTTGGTACAAGTAGAGTTTTCGTTGACTCGTATATTCTGAAGGAAAACTTACGCTTCACCGCTGTCAACCGCAACTCTAAAACTAGTGCATCCTTACTAATAAAACTTTGGTTGACATAGATATTTTCAGCATTCAGACTTCCTCCTTCAATACCATATGTCGCTTCCAAACCCTCAAAACACATATCGTCTTCTTTTTCCCCATCCTCATCTTTAAATTTTCCATACTCACTATAATCTTCACCGTCATCAACTGAATCAGCATCATATGGGAAATCAGCATCCTCCTTCCCATCATCATTTTCATTTTTAGGAATTATCATCATCTTCTTCCTCTTCATCATTTTCTTCACCTTCCTCATCGTCTTCCCCTTCATATGAAACTTCATTACCATCTCCACATTCTTTTTTTTTCATCAGTAACTTTTCTCATCTTGCTTCGGCTTGATACACAAAGACGTACATCATGCGTTTTAGTAATCTCGATCAAGTTCATAACTTGTCGATCACTAGTAACATGAATAGGAGGAATGTCTGGTAATGAGTAGGTTAACTCCACAACCTCTGTGTTCATTTCCATGTTGTAATCTTCTTGATCCATTTCGAAAAACTCGGCATGTATAGAATCTTCACTCAAAAAGGCAATTCTCGCTCCCTTAACATTATCAACCACAAAATCCCAACAGTCATCTTTCACCAACCATTATCCGTAGACTACAGTTAACTTACACATCATCTGTAAAAATAAATTTAGAGAACATTAGCAAACATAGAACATCAAGGTCAAAAAATTAACCCAGGAAAAGTTTCTGTCATTAGCTAGAAACATTAATAAACATATTTGATAACCTCTAAATTATCATCAATAATGTTATGGGATTTCATTCAGGATCCTAAATATTTTCTAAAACACAAGAATTAACAATAAAATTTTAAAAATTCATTTTAAATTTGAAGAAAATGAAGGTTTATGATACATTATCGTAGAAAACTTTCGTGGAAGTCTACCACGAGAAGACTTTCGTGGAAGTCTTCCCAAAGAAGTCTTCCCAGAGGATTCTTTCCTGGAAGTCTTCCATTTAGGTCAGTTTTGCAATTGAAAATTTACAAAAGAAAACTTCCAGAGAAGTCTCCTCTACAGCAGACTTCTAAGGAAGTCTTCATTTGTAAATATTGACTTACTTTTGTAATTCAAAAATTCTCAAAAATACTAGAGAAGACTTCCCTAGAAGTCTTCCTGGATAAACATGTTAGTTTTGCAATTGACAGATCTGTGTCAGAAATTTGACTTTCTACAGAAGACTTCACAGTAAGTCTTCCAACGAAAGACTTCCGCGGAAGTCTTCTCAATTTTAATATTAAATCTACTTACGGTCGGTGGAAGTCTGCGTAGCTTACTTTTGCAATTGACTATATTTGACTTTTGTTGAGAAGACTTTCAGGTAAGTCTTCTTTCGTTACATTATGTTTGACCAGAATTACAAAATAAAAATCTGGAAGACTTACATGAAAGTTTTCCAATTTAAATTAAATATTTAAGTTTAAATTTTCATTTGCAGAGTAACATACGCAAACTTCCACCGACCGTAAGCAGACTTAGGGCATGATTAAACAAGGGTTTTTAGGGTGGAGTTCGTAACTTTTCTAAGAGACGTTTCTTATCTTTCAACTAAAAAAACATAAGAATTGTCTCTTAAATAAGAGTCATAAGAGATGTCTCTTAGCCAAAAAGTGTAAAAACAAAAAAGAAGAAGTAAAATTATAAGTTAAGAACCATACCCTAAGAGACCCAGGTTAATCATGGTCTTAATGTAAAAGAGAAGACTTTCGTGGAAGTTCTACGTTGGAAGACTTATCGGGAAGTCTTCTGTAGAAAGTCTCCGTGGAAGTTCTACGTTGGAAGACTTATCGGGAAGTCTTCTGTAGAAAGTCAAATTTCTGATATAGATCGGTCAATTGAAAAACTAACATGTTTATCCGGGAAGGCTTCTAGGGAAGTCTTCCTAATTTTTTTTTTGTGAACAAAGAAAAGTTAGAAGATTTCCACGAAAGTCTTCTCTAAAAAACACATAGAAAGTCAATTGCAAAACTAACATATTCTTTAACCAGAAGACTTACAAGTAAGTCTTCTCGCGAACAAATCTGGGTAAACAATTCGATTCATACCTTAAACCACTGAGAAAACTTGCTTAATTGTCCAAGCACACATAACTTCACCAAGACAGCTACTCAATCGTTAATGACCAGGAATCATGAGCTTGAATGACTATATAAACCTTAAAAACTTTAGAATAAAACCTTAGTTTTTTGGAAGAATATAGAGAGAAATTGAGAGAGATGTAGTTTTTATGGATAACATATGAGATCGAATGAGTGAAAATTGATTTTTGATACATTAAGAGATCCATATTAGTTGTTCATGGTTGTTGGGTGAATTGATGGCAATGACATTTTCGTGAATAATTGATGTAGATGAGGATGATAATATAAAACACAATTTAAAAGACCTACTTAAAGTCTTTTAGTAAGTTTTTCAGTGGTATTTTTGTGAATAATGAGAATTTTTAGGGTGAATAAGACAAATCAAATTTCCAAAAAGAATGTTAGTTTTGTGTTTGACTTCGAATTTTGAGTCAATTTTGCAAAACACCATTTATTTATTGAATAAATTAGTATTATTTATATAAGAAATTAAAATGTTATTATTATATAATATAAAAAATATTGATTCTACGAATAATTTGCTAAACTCTCAATTTTCTAGTTAATGATTTTCGTATTTTCTATCAGCCAAAACGTAAACTTGTGTGTTTTGTTTTGTATTTCTATGATGCAACTTTTTTTTAGTAAAATACTTCCATGTTTTTAATGTAATTTTGCCATTTTTCAGGCTACCAATCAATATGCTTATGTTTAGTAAGACTGTCTATTTTGACACTTAACTTTTACATTAGTCAATCTAAACCGACTTAAATCTCTTTGAACTATTATCGGTTTTTATGTTTTATTATTTTGATAATAATATAAAAGAATTTGCATAAATATTTTCTCCAATTTTCAAATTGTATTTGAAATAGGAAAGTGTTGAGAGAGTAACATTGTTAAAATCAACTTTCACCGATAATTAATTTTCAACTGCGACTATTATCTGTCAAAAGAATTGACCACACAAATAAATTGTAATTTGTGAAAGATAAAATGGCTCTGAAATAAAAGTGGATAATTTTTATTGAAAAATATAAACAGATTATCATGTCTCTGTTTGTTTAAATGAAACCCTATAAAGGTGTTGAGTGTTTCTAGTCTTTAAAATAGATTTTGGTTCCAGTTGTTTCAAAAAATTAAGTTTTATCCAATGAAGATTTAAATTTTAGTTTTAGTTTGTATAAGAAATCATTTTATTAACTATTCAATATTTTTGACAAATTTATTCTCTAAAATTTTGAGAATCTAGTTTTTCAAAAGTTTATTTTTTATGAACAAAAACCAAAATTCAAAAAATGTAGTTTTAAAAAAAAAATCAGTTATTTTTGCAAACATTGCTATTTCTATCAACAAATAATTAATTAAATACTATTATATACAATTTTTATTGATAATTTAATATTTTGAGTTATTATTCATTGTAAACTCTTATATAAACTCTTACTCACATAAAATAAATCGTTATAATTTATCTATAATTTTATAGAAAATTCCATAAAAGTAACCCAACTAAATTTCACTAAGTTTTTTAATTTCCAAACTTTTTCGCTACCATGTTTAACACCTCAAAAAATTATTTTGCTCATTTAATATACAAAATTTAAAAACTATGTCCATTTTAATCCCTTTTTAATTAAAATACTAATAAAATTCAAAATATTTTTAAAAAAATTCTAAAAATTTACAAAAACAAATCTCAGAAATTCTAATTTTAATTTTCTGTTTGAGAAATGAATAGTAACTAAAGTTTTTATAATCAAATATTTTGTAATAAAATATTATTACCTTAAATATTATATTTAGTTTGTTTTATGAAATAAAAACAAATTCATTTTTTCGTTTAAAAATTAAGTTTTTAAAATTTCAGTTTGTCTCCCTAATTTATTTACCTTCATTCCTAAATATTAAAATAAATTTGAAAGTTTTCATATTATTTTCTTGGAATTTGGAGACTTTTTTAATTTTTTGTTTGAAACTTATTAGTATTTTTAATTAAAATAAACAAAATTGAGTATTAAAATAGGCATAGTTTTAAGGTAAATTTGTCAAATATGACTCAAAACTTGATTTTAAATGCAAAAATATACCCGAGCATGCAAAAGTAACTTAAAAGCCTTGTGAAATTACAACCAAATAAAAAACCAGAATTTATTTTTACGAATATAACCCTCGAAATTCTTTTGAGTCTTCTGAGTTTGTGTAAGTTTTCTAAACGACTTCATGAAGTCGTCTCATATAATTGATCTTAAAAATACTTTATAAATTTTATAAGAAAAAAATTCTGAAGAAAAAATTGAAATCATGTAATTATAAACATTTATAAATGATATAAATTAAGAAATAGTAAAATTGAATTATTTTCAATATAGATATTCTTTGGTTTATTGGTTCGGTATCATATGTTGTAGTATCGTTTGTATTCTTAGGGTTAGTTTTTGGAAATTTAACTTTTTTGAAAAAATTAAATTTTGACTTATATGTGTTTAGTTTTGTTTATATTATACACTTTTAAAGTTGATTTAAGTTTTATGAAGTTTTTGTTTCTAGTAAGCTAGTTATTTTGAGTTAAGGGTTTAGGTGCTTAAGTCTTCCAACAAATAATGCACTAGAATACTTTCGCAGAATTCTGAGCGAAGAGTAAATTTAGGGTCTAAAAGACTTTCAAATGAGTCTTCCAAGAAGTATTATTAGAAGACTTACTTGAAAGTCTTCTGGATAGAAAATATTTTAATTTTATTGGAATTTTTGTCTCCTTATATATAGAAAAATTTACACATTCTCTATTTTCCTCTCAAATAGCTGGAACAAAAATGTAATTTTCTTATTCTAAAACTCTCTAACCTCTCTCTAATCTCTTTGAACTTAAAAACACCAAACTTTATATCAATTTATCATTTTTATCTCATATCTTTTTTACTATTTATTTTGTGTTTGCAAGTTTTTCATTTCATGGTTCTCATTTTCCACTCCTCTAAAGGTAGATCTATAATCCTATTTTTTGCATTTGGCAACCTCTTGTTGCTTAAATCTCTTAACTTTTTCACTCCTCTAAGTCTTTTTTTTTTACTTTTTACCTTATTTTTGAAGCTTTTCAATGTTTTAAAGCTAATTAAATGTTTTGGATATGCAGATTTTTCAGATTTGAGACGGACTTGGAAGACTTCCAAGGAAGTCTTCTCGGAATTCTTCTAACATTTAATGCATTAGAAGACTTCCTGGAATACTTCTTAGAAGTCTTATGGCGGAGTTTTCTCCCATATCTCCTCTTACATAACAAATATGAGCATTTTGGTAAGTCTTTATGATAGAGTTTTGGTAAATCTCTTGTTGATTAAAGATCTTACCTTTTTTTAAACTAAAACTCTTCAATCTCTCTTAAGTCTATTAGAACTTGAAGACACCAAAATTTATATCAATTTATCATTTTTTTTTGTCTCATGTCTTTCTCACTAATTCATCTTGTTTTGCAGGTCTTTTATTACATGGTTTTCATCTTCTAATACTTTAAAGGTAAATCTATAAATCATATTTTTCCATTTGGTAACCACATGTTGATTAAATATCTTAACTTTTGAAAAAAAAAATTGTTGTTTTAAGTTCTTACCTTATTTATGAAGTTTTTCAATGTTTTGAAGCCAACTGAATGATTTTGGATATACATGTTTCTTAGATCCGAGATAGACTTCTAACATTTAATTCACTAGAAGACTTCCTGAAAATATTCTGGCGGAGTTTTCTCCTATAGCTTCTCTTTCATAACAAATCTGAGCATTTTAATAAGTCTCCTCGGCGGAGTTTTGGTAAGACTCTGGTTGCTTAAATCTCTTACCTTTTTTCCCAAACTAAAACTCCTAAATCTTTCTTAAGTCTCTTAGAACTTGAAGACACCAAACTTTATGCCAATTTATCATTTTTTGTCTCATGTCTTTCTCACTTATTAATTCATCTTATTTTGCAGGTTTTTACATGGTTTTCATCTTCTACTACTTTAAAGGTAATTCTATTTTTGGATACTTATTTTTGTGTGTTCTTTAAAGGTAAACTTATCTCATCTTCCACTCATTTTCTCTGTTTTGAAGTCATTTGAATGTTTTTGGATTTGTAGGTTTTTCAGATCTGAGTGAGACTTTGGAAGACTTCTGGGAAGTCTACTTGGAGGTTTTCTAACATATAACGTGCTAGAAGACTTCCTCGAAGTTTTCTGACGGAGTCTTCTCTCATGTCAAGTGGAGTCCAAGCTTATTTTTTTAGGTGATTACGCGACATAAGAAGTCTTGGCGGTGAGCCGCCATGATGATTTTGGTAGATTTGGCCAAAAATATTAATTTATTAAAACCTTTTTTAGAGGTTTAAATGTGCAAAATCGATTACTAGAAAATATATATATATATATATATATACAAATTCGCTGCCAAAACAGCATAAACACACACAAAGTTGGGTGATTTATGATGAAACAATGGTTGATGGCCATGGAAAATTTGTGTAAATCCTTAGAAAAAATTGTGAGGTAGAAAATGAATTAATTACGATTTTACTATTAATGAAAAACATTAAAAAGTAACAAAAATAAGATTTTGGAGAATCCAACATGGGAGAAAATGTCAAACATTACCCCTTGACCACAGTTAATATATACAGTTTAATACAAATATTAAGAAAAATATTCAAATTTAAATTTTGAGTATTCTTAGATTAATCACAAATTTTATACTAACTGATAGCTACAAAATATGAAAGAGATCACGTTTATAAATAATATGACATGGTTAAAAAAAACCAAAAATTTGAGATGTTTTTGTCAATGAAACCATCGATTCGAATAAAATTTTCCAAATTTAATCATTTAAAATTGTAAATTATTATTTTATGCTTAAAATAATTAAATAACCATGATAATCAAGATTTACTAAAGATCATGCTAAAATAGAACAAAAAATCTGAACATATGTACATGTGTACAACAATTATTTGTGTACATCTTGATAGTGTTAGTATAATTTTTTGAAATGTAGAAAAGCAACATGAGTATTCAAATGTAGTTTGTACATGTATGTATTAAAACAATGTACAAAGGGATAGTATTAGTATAACTTTTGTGTAAATGCATTTGCCTATAGACAATTAAAACACACATCTAATTATGAAAATGTATTGTTTTTACAGATTTATTGTCCTAAATACTTTTTTTTCTCTGGAAAATATTTTTTTTGTAAATATGGTTTTAATTGTACAAATGCAACATGATAATACGCATTATATTTGAGAAGTATAAAATCAGAACAGAAAATATCACTGAACAAAAAAAAGAGAAATGGTATCCACGTGGAAGATTTGTTAAAGTGTCCATCATATATGTGTACATGTGGATGATGTGTTGGAGTGTCCACCAGATGTGTGTATATGTGGATGATATATTGGAGTGTCAACCAAATGTATGTAGTCAAATAAAGTTTCTTTTTCTTCACTCTTTAGTCTTCGCATTTCAAGGGATGATATACATTAGATCTGTGAGCTTGTAAGACGCTGTTTCATGGATCGCAAAGGACACAAACTTCTGGAGCTTTCTACCAAAAGACTCATACGTCCAGAGCTTTTTACATGTTTCTAACAACAAACTCTTACATGAACGATCCATCGACTAGTATGTATCACAACCATTACAAGTACTGTTTGCAAAAGGGATAGACAGAAAGAGATGTGTTATTGCTATCTCATAATCTTAATGGTTTTTAGCATTTGATTTGAGTTTATTTAAGTCATTTAGGATGAATTTATATTTTTTTAGTGCATATTCAGTTTCATTAGTATGGATTGGAGTGCACAATTGGTAAGTTTGAGACTAAATCAATGAGAAAATTGTTTATTTAGGAAGCTCCATCGCAAAAATTACCATTTATGCAATTATTAGGAACGGTTGGAACGAATAATCAAAAAGTTAGGGGTTAACAAAATTATAAAAAAAATGATCAAATGTGCAAAAACCAAAAATGACCATTGATGCTCTCGAGCTGCTCGCGCCAGAGCAGAGACATAAAGAGGCGAAGGTCACAACGCCAAGAAATATGAGTTGGAGTTTGACGAGACACAACGCTAAATAAGTCGTTGTTGGAGTAAATCCGTCATGATTCTTGCCATAAAGAAGATGCAGCGGTGGCAACGGAGGAAGTATAATCGGAGTGACAACATCTCGTCTTTTTCCTTCCATTGTCTTTTTTGCAAGTCAAATTCTCTCTTTTATTAGTTACACTTTCTAGATAATGACTCTCCAAAACATAAGAAAGAGAAAAAATAATTTGATTAGACTCTGAAGACTAAGATCTATAAAGCTTCGTTTTTAATTAATTATGCTGTAAAAAATCTAAACATCAAAATTCTGTAAAAACAAATTCATGGGGATAAGCAAACTCGTGACGATGAGGTGAAAGAGATTTAAGTAAAAGGAAAAAAAACGATCTACTAGTTACAATCATTTTATGTTTCAATTAATAAACCTAAGCAAAACTACATTGAAATTATGAAAATGTGTTAAAGTGCAAAATATCTTATGGTGTAATAGAAGTTATATAAAGTAACTCACCATAATATTCTATTTTTAAAAGCATTTTGTAAAACCAACTATCTTATCTAATTGAAGTTGAATATAAAAGGTGAACATAAAAGATGTTTTACTTGTGTTCCTAAAAAAATCAAATGGTTTGTTAGCTAGTAAGACTTTAGTTAGTAAAGTACATTTCTTTATTTATATTTCAATTTCTGCATGATTGGTCTTGTATTTTGTTGTAAAACTTTTTGATATCAATATATTGATTTGTTGAAGAAAGAAAAAAAACAAATTATTTTGAACTAGTGATACACTTGAAGATTAGACTTTACATAAGCAGCCTGGGTTCAATCGTTCCCTGGAGCATCTCAGGTTTATGATTTATTTTTGCCCTTTCACAAAAAGAGTTTTTCTACCCTTGAAATTTCAGGTCCGCCTCTTGACGTAACATTCTTATGGTCCTCGACCTATCAAAACTGTCTTTTGGTTAATTAAATAAAATGTTGAAGTAAACAACGTTACATAACTATTCATTTGGTAGAACAAAAACTTCAAATTTCTAAATGTCATCCTCATGTAGGAAAATAAAACATGACAATACCCAAACTCCCTTGTCTTCTCTATTCTGTCTTCGTGGGTGGAGACATATTATTGACAAGGGAACCCGTAACGATGATTGCTAATATCTGCACCACCGCTCCTGCAGTCCACAGCAAAACCGGAAGATTATTATAACCACTTGGAATGTGTAAACTCACTGTAGTCAATAAAGAAAGCAAGGAGGATGTTCTGAAAGTGTTACCTAATTGAGCAGATATGAACCCTAAGAGCTCAAGCTTAGCTGCTGTTCCAGAGCTATTCCGTTCCTACAACGTTTGTTGACAGTCAGGTGATAGCATGAACAACACCAAGCTCAGTTTCATGGTATTTTGCTACCGTAATGTTACTACCACAATCACCAGTTGTTTCCGAATAAGACCATTGCTAATCTGCCTCTAAATGTTGGGAGTTCAGAAATTTACCTCCATTGTTAATCTGCTCCTAACAGCACAAAACACAGAGAGAACCATGACAATGGTGGAGGCAGCCGTGTAGAGCCTCAAAAGATTTACTCTGCTGCGTCTGCAACCTTATTTACAAGCAACCAAAGAAAGAAAGGAAAAGATGGTTTAGGTTTAGGGAAGGAGTGTGTAAGAATGTGGCGGAAGAGAAGTGTTAACCTAAATCTCCTAAGAAAGAAAAGAGCAAGCCAATAGCAGCAGATGCAATTCCAAGTGTGTTCCTTTCGCCATTCTTAGTTGTTGTCATGAATGCACACGCCAGTCCAATTAGATATATCATAGCCTGCAAACAAGAACCTGAACGATTTGAGATAACACATACTACAATCTCCAAATGACATCAAAGAGATACACTAGAAACCAAATCATCGAATTCGAGGACCTAATCTAGAATCAATGAGATACAAATGAAACGTACCTGAACAAGGATCAAAAGACGGAGACGAGATCTCCCTTTAGTGACCTTCGTGTAACCTAAGAGGCGCATGGTGGATTAAGAAGAAGTCGAGAAAAAAATGAATCGGAGAATTGGGTTTTATGTTATACTCACGAGAGTCAACGACCATTCTGTATGAGAAATCGGATCCATCTGTACCACTTGGCCTACCCGCCGCCGTCGTTTTCCTCTGCTGCATCTTCAGCTGCTTTTTGGCGTCGATTGGAGAGAGATTGTGTGATAAGGTAAACTTCGACGAATCAGTTACAGTTTTCAAGTGAGGAAAACAAGAATATGTATTTTTCGCTAAATCAGAAAATTATATTTCCCGCCAAAATTGTGAATATGTATTTTTCGCTAAATCAGAAAATTATATTTCCCGCCAAAATCATATTTTCAAATAATTATATTTGAGTAATTAATAAAAATAATATAGTGAAACAAAAAGAAAAATAAATTATTAAATCTAAACAACACTATATGAGTAATTTGTGTATTAAATTCATCTAGATGGAGATGGAAATAGAAAAACAAACATAAGTTCATATAGATGATTCATCTAGATGATCCATCTAGATTGACAAACAAACAGTCTCAATAATATTTGGATGGATCATTTGGATGAATCATGTAAATAAACCATCTAGATGAAAATGACAGATGATGAAACAAATATCCCCAGAATTGGATAATATACAGTTTCTTCGTGTGTGATCGTGCAATACACACATACGTCCTATATACAGAAATTATTAATACCTTTTCAACAATTGCTTCACCATTCACTAAATTTGAAAGTCAAATCGGTAGACCTACTTCAACATAAACTAAGGAATATTTATGTGCAAACTTAACTAACATTATATTCTTATTTATTTTCCGGTGCAAATTTAACTAGCATTATAATCTTTTTTACATATATATTCTTTTGAAAGTCAAAGGCTTTTCTGAATTTTAAAGCTCTAACCATTATTTCATATGTTGAATTTCACTTACTTGAGACATCTAAAGACAAACCCGCTCTAATTTCACTATTAGATTCAAAATATGTGAAGAGCACTTTACATGCAAGAACTTACCATTACACAACAGCTCATTCCTACTCATAAAACAATGCTTAAAAATATTTTGCATAATATCATTAGTCTTAGCATTATGGGACACTGAATATTTTCTTTTCTAAACCCCATTCTTTTAAACAATCATAAATTTTTTTAGCAATTTCTTCACCACTATGAAAAGGTTTAAGATTACAAAATGCTAAAATCTTATTATTCAATCTCGTGCTATCATCAATAAAGTGTGCAGTAACACATATATTCCATCACAGTACTTCAAGTTGTCTACAAATCTTTTGTAAAACACACATATATATGGCCCTGTTCGTTTGTACATCTGAAAGGTTCATCCAAATGGATCATCTGGATGTCTTATTCAGATGCTTCATCTGGGTGTTGTTCGTTTCTACATTTGGAAGGTGTATCTAGATGAAGCATCCGGATGTAGCTATGTTTGTTTGTTCTTTTTTTTTTGTACTTGCATTTACATCCAAATGCAGTTGATGATAAAATGACTAATTTAGACATATCTTTTAATTTAACTATAGTTTACTCTTAATTCATGTTTATTATTTTTATATTAATCTTATTAATTTTAATATATTATCTAAATTATAGTTACAACAAATAATTTTAAAAATAATTATTTTAACATTCATAAATTTATTTTAATGAAAATAAGACAAGAAATTAAAAACATGACTAAACTTTTACAAATTTGATTAAAATATTTTATAAAATTTCTCATAACTTTAATAAACTCAAACAATAGATTTCCACAAATTTTAAAATACAATACAATCCAACAATAGTTTAAAGATAAATAGACTCATTATATTGCATTAGAAATTCAGAGAGTGAAACTGATACAGTGCTTTGTTTTCTAATAAGATAGGCAAGCTTCTCAAAATAATGAAATTCAACGACTAATATCATCTTCACAAAGCAAGCAGTTTTGTCCATACTATATTTATCACAGATTTTTCAGTTTCCTAAGATCCACGGATGAAACAGATCATACTAGAGATGATACACATCACACAAACAAGACTTTTCCAAAGAAAAATAAAACGAAGATGAAGACACTGTGATTAAAAAAAAAACAGAAACCCACAAATAAACCCATATGAAACTTCAAAAATTTCAGCAGACTAGTACTAGTTATGATTAATAGACATCAAAAAGAAGACTCTTAACTTTTTTTCCCAAAATAATGAAATTCAGCAACTAATACTCATGTATCTAAAAACGTAATATATACACCATATAGTAAGCTAAGAATC
The DNA here is from genome assembly GCA_905132765.1 of Moricandia arvensis. NCBI lineage: Eukaryota > Viridiplantae > Streptophyta > Magnoliopsida > Brassicales > Brassicaceae > Moricandia > Moricandia arvensis. Next base: position 69,785 of record CAJHQP010002245.1, read on the forward strand.
AATGGACAACTTCTGCTCAAACAAGGCAATGTACTCACTATTCTATTCTATTAATACAATCCTTATAAACTTAAAGACCATCTTAGAATCAAAGACTAGAAAGATAAAACTAGATTACATCTCAACACACAAAAAAACAACACGAAAAAATTCTAAAAAGTTGATTGTAACCATACGTCTGCAAATCAGAATTACAAGTGTTGATTCATTAACATGCACTACCATCTGATCACTTTTCTAACTATCTTTTGTTTTATGTTTTCAAACCTCCATTTTTTTTGTTGTTTACTGCAATCATAATCTACGTGTGTTGTAAACCAACAAAACACATGTCAAGATGTCAAGATGACATATGAGATTGCCACAATAAGAAAACACACAAGATGTTATTCAACAAAGTTGATTCTATGCATATGGCTTCCTCTGTTTCTCAACAGAGACTGAGCATATAAATAAACCAAGCACATATATACTTATACAAACTTCATAGATCATGAACAAAGAACAACCATAAACAGTTTCCACATCAACAGAAGAGACAAAACACAAACATAATATGAAACAGATTCCAGAGACTCTAATTGATTCCAAATACTAAACCCACAACGTAACTTAGAGGATATAGATCCAAGAGACTCTTACTAAGTATATAGTTATCAACACATAAAACCCACAACATTTAGATCCAAGAGACTCTTACTTGAGAGAGAGAGAGACAAAGGTCGCTGGAGAAAGAGAAAGGGGTCGCCGGAGACAGAGGTCACGGGAGAGAGAGGTCGCCGGAGAGAGAGCTCGCCAGAGAGAGAGAGAGATCACTGGAGAGAGAAGGCCTGAGAGATATGTCGCCGGAGAGAGAGACGTAGCCGGAGAGAGAGAGGGCTCGCCGGAGAGAGACGTCGGAGAGAGGTAGCTGGAGAGAAAGAGAGAGAGTTCTCTGGAAAACTTGTCGTCAAGAACGTGAGAGATGGAGAGTGAAGTTCTTAAGTTTTAGGGTTATGTGTAGCAGGGTTATTTTTGTCATTGACCGTTTTTGACTGAATCAGCTGCAGTGGGATGTACGGTGAAGACTCAGCCAACTTTTTAAAAAAAATTCAGCTGAATTTTCGAAACTCACCCGGGTGATCCATCTAGATGTACTGTTTAAGTCCACTAAACGAACACCGATATTCACCTTCACCCAAATGGATCAGTTGACTGAGCAAACGAACAGCAAACGAAGACTCTGTTCATTTGTACATCTGAAAGGTTCATCCAGATGGATCAGCTGGATGTCTTATCTAGATGCTTCATCTGGCTGTTGTTTGTTTCTACATTTGGAAGGTGCATCTAGATGAAGCATCCGGATGCAACTATGTTTGTTTGTTCTTTTTTTTTGAACTTGCATTTGCATCCAAATGCATTTGATGATAAAATGACTAATTTAGACATGTCTTTTAATTTAAAAATATCTTACTCTTAATTCATGTTTATTATTTTGTATTAATCTTATTAATTTTAATATATTATCTAAATTATGGTTACAACAAAATAATTTTAAAAATAATTATTTTAACATTCATAAATTTATTTTAATGAAAATAAGACAAGAAAATTATAAACAATGACTATACTTTTACAAATTTGATTAAAATATTTAATAAAATTTCTCATAACTTTAATATTTGAAAATACACTAAGATCCGACAAGAGTTTAAAGATAAATAGAGTCATTATGTTACATTAGAAATTCAATCTTTAATCGATGATATGAAAAAATTCCACCTAAAACCACCTACAAATTTCATAACAACACATAAAACTCAATATCAATCAACTTATAAGTTAATGTACATAGAAAAACTGCAAGCATAGAAGTAAACAACTTAGAACAAGCACAAAGAATAATATTAATCCAGTGAAAATAAAAACATTATTTTCCTGCAATTAATACAATCCATCACCTCACTACATGCCATAACATTTCACCTAACTACTATTCAATCGCTTTCTCACTTCTTATACTTGCTAAAGTATCATGTTACTCTCCTACTAAAAGCAAGGCCGTTGATAATAAAACGTTCAACAGATCCAATCATTCAAGAAGTTTGTTGGTTGCAACTTAGAGCAACTAAGGATCTGGAAAAGCTTGACAGAAATTGTTGGTATATAACTAAAAAAAAAAACAAAGTGCAGTCTCAACAACAAGAGTAAACAACGTCAAGAAGCATTTTTGTACAAAGTATAATTACCAAACAAAACAACAATCTCAGTTCCAGAACCTATTTTTTGTTTTGGGTAAGATTAGTCCAAACAAGTACATTTACCAAAAACATCTATTTCAGAGAAAAAGCTTCAAGACCTATTGAACACTCTTAGCCCTCTAAACTAGTTCAACAATATTTTACACATCCTAAAACCAATGTCGTATACCAAAATTGCTACTAAACCTCCACAATCAATACTGTTCTCAATTTCAATGTTTTATTATCCAAGTTTATAACTAGTTCCTAGCAGATTTCAGTAATGAGTTTCTGCTTTGCTCTAAAGTCGTGAGAGAAGAAACCTTTGAAGGGGTGAATGTCGTATACGAACAGTGGAGTGCCGTTAAAAAGAGCTGCCGTCACGTCGACTCGTGAGAGATCGGAGAAGAAGCTGAGATCGAAGCAAAAAAACCTGTGGAAAACCCATAACATAAGTTATAGGATACAAATTACAGACTTGGAGATATTGATTCCAAAGACAAAACCCAAAACATTTAAAGCCCAAAGACTCATACTTGAGAGACAAAACGTAAAAGATTCCAAAGACAAAACACAAAACCCACATCATTAAGATCTCTTACTTGAGAAAGAGAGGTCGCTAGAGATAGAGAAAGGTCGTCGGAGAGAGAGAGAGAGACTGAGAGAGAGATAGGTCGCCGGAGAGAGAGCTTGCCGACGAAAAGAGACAAAGAGATGAGAAAAAAATCGGCGGCCAGAGAGCGTGAGTGATGAGAGAGATGAGAAAATTAGGGTTATGTGTAACTTTCAAGCAGGGTTATTTTTGTCATTCACCATTTTTGACTTGACTCAGCTAGTTTTTTTAAGAAAATTTAGCTAACTTTTATAAACTCACCCAGATGATCCATTTGAATGTACCGGAAAAGTCTACTAAACGAACATCAATATTCACCTTCACCCAGATGGATCAATCGACTGAGCAAACGAACAGCACCCAAATCATAACCAAACCAAATCAAACCAAACCAAACAAAAAGCAATCTTTTCAGCAACACAATCAAAGAGTTACAAAGTTCATAGAACATCTCCAGACTCATAAAGGAGTTACCTTTCTGGTGCAAATTCTCGAATTCATTGAAAATTCTGGAGAATTTGTAGGAATCAACACTCGTCAAATCATCTTTAGAATCTGCAAAAAAATAAACGAAACCCTAATTAGCGAAATCAATCAATGTAGCAATTAGAGAAGCTAATGTATGTAAGTACCGCTGATTTTGTTAATGAGAGCGAGATACTGAGATCTGAGAACTCTCTGATCAGATACTCCATGCTCTTCTTCTTCTTCCTGACTCGGCGGCTCGTCGATTTGCACGCCTTTGTTCTTCTCCTTCTTCACAGACCTAAACCGCGACGACTCGCCGGCGTCTCTGCTGCCACTGGCTTCTCCGGTTGCTTCTGATTCTCGTTTCACCGTCCTCGTCGTCCTCATGATTGATTGATTCCGAGAGAGAGAAGGGGAAGCGAACGAAGAAGATGAAGAGTGAAAGCAAACCCTAACGCCGATTTTCCCACCAAGCCCAAGCAAAAAAACAAAGCTTCCGATTCAATTTTATCGTGTTAATGGGCCGAAAGAAAAAAGTAAAGGCCCAAACGAAAAAGTTTATTATAGGCACATTAAAGCCCACGAGGAGTTTTGTATATGTGATGATGTTTAAGTCCCACATCGGAAAAGTTGGAGAAGTTAGTAGTAGGAATTGTGATATAAATAGAGGCTCGCTCTGGCTGTAGCAAACCACACAGCCATGTGGTGAACACAAAGTGAACTATTCTTTCGCCTTTTACTAAAGAATACTGTGTGTTCTCCATGCTAAGTGGCATACGATAATTTTTGGTGGGTCCCACTCTCGAGTGGGCCCAGCAGTTGTAAGTTAAAGTTTTGTTTTGGTTGAAATGGATCAAATATTAAATGGTTAAAGGTCTGTTCACAACTAGTTAAAGCCAACTGGTTCGTGTTTGGTTAATTAAATTTATATCGGATGCGACTATGTTTTTGTGTTGGTTAAGTATAAGTTTTTTTTCTATTAAAAAATAGAAAATAACAGTTTATTTTCACACAAGTAAAATAAATGGACAAGAACCATAAATAACACTAGATTTTGATCCGCGTTTAGAAAGCGCGGGTTTTGATTTTGACCTTTTTACCAATTTGATATCGAACTATGATTTATAATAAGTTTATATCATTTAATTGCATGATCGATATCTTTGTCTGCTTGTGAGATTTTTCTTGCTCATAACAAAAATGGTATTGAATATAGTCAAAAGTTTTAATACATATATTTGGTATAAGTTAGAATATAAACTCAATTAGATAGGTTAGTAATACATATACACAATGGGTTTCAAAATTCCGAAATCAAAATTGTATAACTCACTTTGGGCTGTTTTGTTTAGTTGGACAAAAAACATGGTACTTTCTATTTCGGGCTTTTAATTTTCGAAATACAGTTTTTATATCTCAAAAAGTAATATTAATTGGTGTAATTAAAAATAGTATGATATTAGTATAATTTTAAACAGCTGTACTAAACCTAATGCTTTTATTATTGATTTGATTGATATGTGGACTAAAAAGCTGTATTTTTTGTTTTCTGATAAAAAGGAGTTTCATTCACAGAAGTTAAAAAAAATGATATTCAATATTGAAAATTTTCAATATTGACAATTCACAATAACTTTCAATCAAATCCGAAATGAAGTACTCTAATTTCAAAAATATAATTATGATTATTCTCCTCGAAGGAGTACATAACTTTTAGTACACGACTTCTAGTAAATTGTATCAACTTATAGCTGCTCTAAACCTAATGTCTTTATTATTGATTTGATTGTTAAATGGCGTAAAAAGCTGTAATTTTTTCTGATAAAAAAAAAGAGTTTCATTCATAGAAGTTAAAAAGAAAATGATATTCAATATTGAAAATTTTCATTATTGACAATTCACAATAACTTTCAATCAAATCCAAAATGAAGTACTCTAATTTCAAAAATGTAATCATGATTATTCTCCTCGAATGACTAAATAACTTCTAGTACACGACTCTAGTAAATTGTATCAACTTATAGCTGATCTAAACCTAATGCCTTTATTATTTATTTTGATTGATAGATGGCGTAAAAAGTTGTTATGTTTTAGATAGATATCTAGATCTCATAATGTCACATATATTATTAGATAATTAACAATATACACCTTAATAATTTTAAAACTAATTGTATATATGTGAAACCAAAAACTTGAAAATCATAAGATTATATCACAATATAATGACTAACGACTTGCATATATAACTCTAACTAATATCATACTTAATCGGCTGATTATCTAACAAAAACCAGGGAAGGATTAGATGCAATCAGAATAATCAAAATAATTAAGAGCTGGGAAAATATGAACATCAGGAGGCCGATTACCATTAAACATTAAGTTTATATTCATACAAAAAACATTAAAAGAAACTGATTTAGTAAACCAGAGATTAAGTTCATTAGACAAAGCCGAGAGAGATTAAAACCATTAAAAACAAACCATACTTTCAGAGATTAAGATCGAGATTAAAGGGAACGCCACATCACTGGCTCACCCAACTTTTCCCAGTTAAGAGTAGGAACCTTCACATCAGAGAGTGCAGCCTCAGCAAGCTGAAGTTCCCTTTCCAGCTTCTCCTTCACCTCGTCCATTACACCGTCGTTAAAGAGATCGTCCAAGAGTTGAAGCTTACCTGTAAGGCGATAGACTTCGAGTTCTACGTTGTGCTTTTCAAGCACAACCTCATGATACTCCCTGTACATCAGTAGGATAGCACGGTAATGGTTGGTCTTGTCCTTCTGACCATTGGTGAAAGCCTCCTCCAATGTGGCTCCATACTCGTCCTCCAAATGACTCTTCAACTTCAATATCGGTTGGATGCCATCGCTATTTTTGAAGTGCATGTTATTAAAAAAAATTAGTTAAGTAATAAAAGATAATTAGACAAATGTCACTGAAAAGTTATGTAACAAACGGCAATTCTAAAGAATACACTAACAAATGAACTGATATCTACATTCAATATTCAAAACAAAGAAATATCAAAGAAATGAAATCAAACCTTCTTTTCTTTGGATGCAAACGGAGAGATAACTTTTTATCAGAAAACCTAGATTTATTTTGTTAAATAAAAAAGCAAGCACACTTTATATAGAAAGGAGAAAAGATCGTTCTAGATTTTTGACTCTTGAGTTGACATATTAATAAAAAAATATAGGCCTAAAATTTGATACTTTGGAGAACATAAATTGCAAACTACTGGGCCCAAAAGAGTTCATTTTGGTTAGATATATCGATTTCTTTTATAATAAAATGCAAAAGCAATATACGATTTATACATGGTCCCAATTATCAAACTAACCATAATTCAATAATATTTTTTATTTAACAAAAATCCCAACTCTAATCTAACAACTTTTTTTCCGGGAGAAAAGGTGTATGGTCAAAACCTAACTAATTATTTGATAATATCTCTCTATGACGGCAAGATCATCGCTATCTTCTCAACTTGATATTAACTCGAGAACATAGATGCGATACTCAGCTCGTGAATCTTTAATGAAGGTTAGTAATTATTTGTGATGTTATAATTGTCTTCTTTTACTTCGACAGATTATATAAACTAAGTTTTTCCTTCTCAAGATTCATATTCAACGATCAACCAGAATTTGATTCTCAGTTTGTTGTATGTTTCATTGAAGCAGTGATGGACACACAATATCAAAAACCAAAAGGAGTATGATGCAAACTTGATTTCATGCTTATCACAGAGAACAATAGACCGTATATATTCGAAACACCCACATAGTCATGGTTAGTAATATTCTTTATTTCCTTTTTTCATGGTTTCATAATTTATATAAAAAGATTTTTAGTTCATAAGAAGAAAAACATAGATGCATCTAGAATTATAATTCTAGTTGATCTCTACTTATCATTTTTTGTTTATCTCATCACTGCTTGTCATGTTGCTTAGTTTTTAAATGCATTAGTTTCAAATAAGAAGATACAAAGAATCATGTTTTGTCAATCACCATAGCAAAAGCGTTGTTGCATGAAGCACGGTTTTAACAGTGGTCCTCATCTAAGTCAAAGTCAAATACTTATGTAAAACATACATCACAAAGTAGCAAAAAAATTAACATTAGGAATACCTTATTGTTCATATGCATCCAAGTTATTAAAAACCTCTTTGAAAACAACATTTGTAGTTTTCTTTTGAGGTTTACCATCTCTATCGACAATCAGAATTTTCAATCCTTTCTTTGAAGTAACTCTACAAACAGTCACGTATAGCTGACCATGTGAAAAAATAGGTCTTGGAAGGAATAGACCAACTTCAGATAGTGATTGTCCTTGGCTTTTGTTAATAGTTATTGCGAAAGCCACATCCAAAGGCAATTGCCTTCTGCGCATTTTGAAAGGCAATCTGGTGTCTGATGGAATTATCATCAATCTAGGAATATATACTGAATCCCCGACCTTCTCTCCAGTAATGATCTTAGCTTTAGCCATTAAATCCATAAGTTGAGTAATTTGTAGTCTTGTTCCATTCATTAACCCAACCGCAGGATTTATGTTTCTTAAGCCATAACAGGACATCCGACCTTGAGTATAAGAATATGGTTTGGCAAACCAGGAACTTTGATTTTGTTGAGAAAATCAGGACCCAATGCTTCATCATTCAACGAACTTTTGTCAATTGGATCAATATTATCTGCGCTGGTGTAAATCTTTTCTTCACCTGAATTTTTGTAAAAGACTTAATTAATACACAATATGAATATACAACACAAATATATACTATAATCGATGGCATAATATATTAATTACCTTCAAGCTTATCCAACATGTACTCATTGACCATATTGACATCTTCATTTGTAGGACATAAAATAGCTCTTTGTTGAAAGAATACTGATTTTTTGTTTTCTTATAAGGAAGCATAATCATCATACACTGCTTTGCTGATAGCTTCTATAGGATTTTCAGAATCGGTAATCAAAAACTCTAAAGAAATTTCAATCTCAGCTCACCATCATTAGGCTATGCGAGTCTGCCTTCACCTGCTTTTAATATCCAATCTGAAAAATCCTTAAGATCCTCTGCCTCGTCAGTTGTGAGACAACCAGACAACAGCCGCATGTTCTTTGTGAGTTTGAGAAGTTTACAATGCTCCCATAGATAAGAAGAATTCAATGTTGCCAAAACAATATCAGCCATACAACCTCCATTTATTACAGGTAAAACCTGTCTAAAATCACCTCCAAAAACAACTACTTTTCCACCAAATAGTTTGTTTCTGTGTTTCCCAACAATATCAGACAAACTTCTATCCAAAGCTTCGAAGCAATGCTTATTCATCATGGGTGCTTCATCCCATCTAATCAACGATGCCTCTTTCACCAACTCAGATTGTTCTGTTCCATGAGCCAACGTACATGATGAAAACTCATCGAGATTAAGAGGTATGCCAAATCTAGAATGAGCAGTCTTACCCCCTGGTAACAGCAAAGAAGTAAGTCTTCATAGAAGTATCCCGATCAATAGATAGGAAGATTGTTGAAACTGCACGATAAAGTATATTTTGCTTCATCCTCTATTATGAAGAAATTCAAACTTGCGGAATAGTGTTAAATCTATTGTTATACATAAAGTTGTGGATTAGATTATATCAACATTGCTAATTAACTCTATGAACATTTATATATAGAGATTAGTGTAAATATGTAGATTTTAATTTCAAACAATAACAATGAAAGGGAAACTTCATTGATTAAAATATGGGATAAGAAAAAATAATGTAAATAAAATGATAAAATAAGAACTAAAGACATAAATTCGAATAACAAAGCACAAGTTTAATAGAACATTGAAAACTAATCCGTCTTTGACTTCTCTAACTTGATGGACTTAGCACATATCTTCTTCGATGTAGAGTTCATGTCATTAAGATCAGCATCATCTTCAGACTTCTTTTTAGAGAAAGGCGTCGAAACATCTTCAGAAGTACTATCTTTGTTATGTTCAAGCATAAGAAGCTAAAAAAACGTACATGTTAAAAAATGATCGATCCATATAATTTGGTATGTAATTGAAATATGTTATACCTCCCCAGCTGACATGGTAGACGAATTCGTCTCAAGCAGAGAAGATGGTTCCGAGAGTGCTTCAATTCTATGAATGTGATCTCCAGACCAACTTCAGTTACCTTAAAAGTGATTTCTCCATTGGTTACATTGTCACTGGTAATGAGAATTCCAAAACAAAAAGAATTTTCAACCAAGTTCTGAATAGGAATAGGTAGAATCGATGGATCTTCAATATAAAAAGAAAAACAAAAAGGATGAAAATATGTAATAAATCTCAAAGATAAACACTAATGTATTCATTTGCAATGATTACCTCGTCATATGAACCATCCCAGAGTTCAACAGCATCGTTACCAATAATAGTTTTGGCAACAGTATCAAGTAACATTAAAGTGCATGATCCGGTGTCGTCTTTGACAAAGAGATGGAGCTTATACCTACATTATAAGGTTAATCAATATTCGCAACAATTTCATTTATCATGAATTAGGATTAATAAAACATAGAATAGAAGGTTATAACATACTTGGGTACAACGTTAGAAATGTTTCCATGACAAACATCACAACGGAATAATGGTTTATCTGCTTGTACTCTGTTCCGATTGCCATTCCTACCAACCCTAGTCACACGTTGGTTGTGTAACTTACAGGAAAAATAGTACCAAACCCAATTTGTATCTATAGCTTCAATTGAACAGATGATTTTGCTACTTTGAGCTTACAGAGTTTAACATACAATGTTATGATCTAATAATATGATAACAAAATATATTACATATATCGTAAATAATTTACCTCGTCAGCAAGTAAGATTTCAGAAATACATCTTATCTCAACTACATTCCAATCATCAACAGATTGACTAATACTCTTCTTCCCTTCTTTTTTTTCCAAAACCTCTAAGGGAAGATCAACTTGCAACATCCTGATAAACCACAAACATATTTTATATATCAGTTTGCAAAATCTCAAACATATTTTATATATCATTTTGACCTTAGAATAAATTTAAATACATATACTTACTGCATTTTAAAATCGATAGCTTCATCCATTGTTGGGTTAAGAATCAAAAGTGAAGCATCAAATGAGTTGGTGATTTGAACCTCGCCTAAATTTAAATAATAATAAGTCTCATCAAAGTGATGTTAACATGTATGTTCTTTTTAGACTTATTCTTTAAGCTATGTTTATACCTCTGAAAAAGCTGATTTTGGCAAATCGAATCAAGCAGATAATAGTTTCATCTTTCGATTCTTCCAAATGTGATTCAATATGCGCAGCATATTTCCCCCACAAGCAACATGCAATCTCGTCACCACTGAATAAATAATCAATGTAATAAAAAACGAAACTAGCCAAAGTCACATCCCATTTTAAATATAAAACAAAAATAATTAAATATTAAAAACCGTATTACCTAGTGTTACGTATACGGAACTCAACACGCTTTCTGTCCTCTAACTTAACCTTAACCGTGGTTATTTCTCCGATATGAACAACTTGTCCAATAACATTTGTTTCTCCAAGTAAAACTCCAATATTGTAATATAAAACAATTTAGCAAATAAATAAATAGTAAAGTAAGATACGTCTATGGTGATTACCTATCAGGAAATAAGTTTTGAGTGTTCCATTACCAATCTCCTCATAGTTAGCAAGTTCAAGAAAGTGATTATCATTACGATAATCAGATGGGGTTATCATCGTGTCTTCAATGATAGTCATCTTATATTGCAGTGTTGTTGGTCTATATTGACCACGAGCTAAAACAATCTTGAAATTCTGAATCACTCTCCATACTCCTAATGGTAGTTCGCGTTGAACACGATACATCAAGCTTCTCTTGCATGAGGCATGGATTTTTTTACCCTAAAATAAGAAATCACGTTGTCTTAGACATAAAACACATAGTACAATCATATATATGAGTGAATATGATTTTTAAAAACGACTTACTGTTTCGTCGGCAAGAACTAACTCCAGAGTTTTTCCTCCATATGTCATTTTAGGTTTCCATGAGTGGAGCAATTTGACACGAACTCGCCAATTATCTCTAAATGGCTTGACATCGTCTATGAGAACCAAATTACTTGCGGTAGAGAGCATTTCGTAAGAAAAAGTGGAGATTGTGGAGGAATGAAATTTAGGTCGTTAGCTTACATATTTATAGATAGGGGTATGTCTAGGTTTAGAAGATTTAGGATATTAACTGAAGATTTATGGTGTATCAAGAAAATATAATAGAGTATACTATGAGTTGAAGTCGGCATATTATGAGTATTTATATTACAAATACTCGTTTCCGATTATGGTAACTGATTATATTTTCAGTTATCGATTTTCAAGGAATATGGTAACAGAGAAATCAAATCAGAAGTTTAATCTGTTGGAGGAGTTAAAACGTGGGAAGGAAGGCACGTTAGAGAAAGTTAGGTAATATAATATTGCATGGGATTCGATTATTAATTGATTTCGAATATTTAAAGATATGATTGTGGTTTAATTCAAACGAATATAGAAAGACAAAATTGTCATCAAAGCTATCCCTGTATCCAAAAAGAATTTTTGGGTAAAATCCTACTCTTGTTTCCAAACAGTACGAAAAGTGACTTGAGTTTTAATAATATAGATATGTTTCTTTCTACCTTCGAATGATGTCATATCTAACGAGAAACCGGTTACTAATATTGTTGTAGTTTGAGATGTTCATCAAGTTGTCAACAAAATCTCTTTTCACAATGTTTCCTTCAATTCAACTTAAATGCATGATGATGCTGAGCTTTTGGCTGAAAGGTCATGCTTGATATCCCACCACTGACCAAGCTTGGTTCCCGTTAATGTCTATGTCGTGCATGACCTCGGTGATCACTCTTTGTGGGTCTTCACAAACTCGAAATTCTGATACATCAAGTCCGGTTTTGGACCGAGTAAACAAGAACACTGGCTTTGCGGCTTATATGACATGGTATAACCGTATAAGGATGGCAAAGATACCAAACCGGTAGGTGGTTTTCTCTTGAATTCATCACGTCTTGAGATTCCATTTGGTCATCTTCTTCAAATCACGAGGCTTCTTATAAGGGGATGCCAGACCTTGATTTTAGGCCACCAATACTCTTCCATGTAGGCCACCAGCCCACCATATTAACTCCTTTCTCAAGTGCTAGTACATCGTTACCTTCTTCGTTACTCCCGCAGATCATACTACTAGATTATTGGTGTTTTGGTATAGAAATTGGACCATTAGATCAAACTTGACATTGTTTATCACAATTTTTGAAGATTATCAGAAGCACTTATCACATGTTTCCCGTAAAACAAAGTCTAGAGCTTTACACAAGTTCCACCATCTTGAACATGTACTTTGAGATCACTTGCTCATCAATTTTTTTTTTTGAGTGGTTACGTTTCCTTTAGACGCTTTAGGCACATTCCCTCCCTGCCTCGATATCTTCTTCTCAAGCTCACTCACAAAGTTTTGAAAACTGGACCGAACACCGACTCGGTATATCTATTGGTTGACTGGTTACACCGGTTCTACCACTCGAACCAGAATTTCTGTTTTTAAAAATTAAATATATATATATATATATAATCATATATTTACACTATATAAACTTTAAAAAGTAATTTTACATATAATATATTCTGTATTCTCTTTTATTAACTAAAAAATAAAGAATAAATATAAATTTTAACTATATATACAATAAACAAGTGCATACTATGCAAAATTAAAATGATAAAATTACCCTTTTATTTATTTATTTACTTAAATAAAGTCTCAAATTTTATAAATATAGCAAAATGAGTGTAGTATACGAGAGCTCTTTCTTAAAAAATAAATTTTAAATAAAAAACTAATTAAATAGTGATATTTAAACATTGATTATGAAATATTTAATTTTAATAAAAATTAAGAACATGTTAATTATATGTTGATTTCTTAAAACCGGATTTTGAAACTGACTCGGATCACCAGTTTTACCATTTTTAATCGGTTTTACCGGTTTTTTAAATTTGAATTTTAAACCAAACTGGACTCGGCTTCTTCAACGAGCTACGGTTGTACCGGTTCTTTCAAAACCATAAATCAAACTCATCATGGCCATCATCATCTGCCATTTAATTTTTAACTAATTAAAACAAAAACTAGAAAATAATAAATAAAATAAGTATTTAGTTTTTTTAATGTGTGAATAACCTAAAACATCATTATTTCAAATACATAATGAGTAGTTGATAAATGGTAAAGTTTTGTAACTACAACTAAACTCTGCCATTTATAATTAGTTGATAAGAATGTCACTACATATACAAGTTGAACAAAATATAATTACAAGAAATAATTAGCATCCATAGAAATTTTTATATGAAAAACTCTTGGTTAGATTTTCTACTGTTTGGGATTATCTAATTGTGAGACACTAGTCTATGATGAAGATATCCTATCAAACTTTGGGTTAGAACTATGAATGAAGATGTTCTTATTCTTTTGGTATTATAGATTGTAAGATTGATATCTCAGAAGAGCATAAGTCATCAGAGATGAACCCAAAACAAAAGCCGCCCCAACAAATGTCCCAAATCATAATTAAGACGTCCAACTAACAAGGCCCAGTTTTAGATTTCAAAATGAAAGCAAAATTATGTTAATTGTTGGGAAAATTACCCAATATTCTTCGTGAGATGAAGATGGGATTTAGACAACTAAGAGTTTAAGAAGAAGACTCTTAATATTTAGGAAAGGGATTTACTACAAAGATGAAATTTTAGGAAACTCTCTCTTACAAGTGTTTTCTCTCTTGTTTTTCCTTTTTGCTTGATGATTACAAATGGTGCTAAGCACCTCTATTTAGTGAGATGCTAACTACAACAACTTCTACACACTTCTTTTTCTACACACATCCATTTCCACACACTTTTTTTCTACACACTTCTTCATCTTTCTCCAATTTTCTCTAGATTTTTTCTTTTTCTTGGGCTAAGGTTAATTGTGATTTAATTTGTTTTGGGCTTAAAGAGGAAAACCCAACAAATCTCCCCCTTTCCGATTTAGCCCGAAACCGTTGTCATGCCGGTGCCTTTGCATCAATCTTCAAATCAAAATATTAATTTTGTCATTTTTTGTAGATGTCAATAGTCTATGTCCCCTTCTTTCTCCTGTATTTTTGTCTTCTCTCACTTACTCACAAGTATAACAAGTCAATGGTGGATGTCCTCTCTAATACCTAAAAAACAAGTGAGCCCTGAAAAAAGGATAATCATATTATTCTAATCAACTTTTGTGACTAGCCTAAGGATCGCTATACCAATCCCAAGCTATGATATCTTCACTGATTGATGTGTTTCTCAATTTTTCATTTTTATCTCTCAAATTAAGAGTATCTAGCTCTTACTTTTCTATATGTTATATTCAAATTTGGCGAAACAACTAATGAACGGACAAAAATATTTGCAAAACCACAGTAAAGGGCTTTAGCTTGTAGGTGTGTTCTTATTACTGCCAAGGTTCAGCTTACCCGTGACTTTGCTCATATGCACCTAAATATTTTTAGCCCATATCTTAAAAAGAAAGTGATTGATTCATTCTAGCCACACACACCACTTATCACATGATTCTCCCATGTAAGTTTAGCACATTTGATGAAAAGTAAACGTCTAGAATTTTAGAGATTAATTTAGGGATATTACAGAATAGGCTCACACATGCAAGACATGTCCTCGACACAACCAAAAAAGATATTATTTCTGATTCTAAAAATTATAAAAACTAATATGTACATATATTTTTGAATCTTATGTTTATAATTTTTTTGGTCTTCTATTAATATTTACATCAAAGTGTAAAACACTCTAAGATGTAGATAAATTCTAGAAGTTGACAGAAAAAATGTAGATAAATTCTACACACATAACTTACTTATTTATGTGACATTTAAAAATTCCGTTCACATCTCTCTTCTCTCTCTTCTCTCTGTTACTTTCGAAAAGTCTCTCTTCTCCACCGCGTTTCTGCTCCGGCGTTAGGAGGTCGGACTCGAGTCCGGCGCGCGTGAGCTCCGACGCCGGAGGCTCCTCTCTCTCTCTCTCTCTCCGATTTTCCCTTTGCTCTTCCGCCGTTTCGTCCTCCCTTCCGCCTTGCTTTTGGTTCTGTGTCTGAGGCTTTCCCGGAGTCGACTCCGCTGCAGAGGAGATACGTTCTGGTGCGAGTACCTTTAGCCATGGTGCTATGGCGCGGGAGGTGCTGGCGACGTGGTTGGAGGAGTCGGCTTTTAGGGTTATGGAGGTGGTCTCTTAAGCTACTTCCGGATCTGGTCGCGTGTGGAGGCGTAGGCGAGTCTGCTTCTCAGATCTGGTCCTCGGTCCATCGTTTTGAGATCCCCTGGTCTGAGACGTTGCGGCGGTGATGGCAGTTTCTTGCTCCTCTCAAGGAGTCTTGGTTAGAGCGGGACTGGTTCGTCTTCGTCATAGGTGTATTGGAGCTTTCCCTAGCTCGGTTGCGGGTCTTTAGCCAATGGTGGTGGTGTGTGCCTCTGCTCGTGGTGGTGGCTCGTGGAGGAATCATCAGCGCGGTGTTGGTGTGGGTCGTCTATGGCCGTACTGATGCGTTGTTGTGAACTCCTTCCTATCTTGCCTTTCTCTTCCGGCTTGTGTCCTAGGCGGTTCACTGAAGATCTGTCGACGGGTTTTTGGTGGCTCCTTGCTCGTGGTTGTGTTTTTCTGATTGCTCTGTTGCCACCGGTAGTGATCCTTGGCGTTGAAAGCTTATCGTCCTTAGGTCCTCTAAGGCGTCGATTGGCGATGGTATTGAAGACTTTGCTTGGTCAGTGGGTCTTTTAGTTTCATCGGTGGCTTCTTTCGGTGTTGCACACATCCCAGTGCTGTGGCCTCCTCTTGGCTGTCATGGTAGTGTCGCGGCTCTTAGCTTTCTTGCAGGTCATCGAGCAACTCTGGTTCACTCGCTGCGGCCATTTCGTTCCCGTCTTCTTGCTTCCGGTCTTTGTTTGGAGATCCTTGCGTTTTCTCGGCCTTTGTCCGGTTTGGCGTTGTCGAAGTTTGTACAGCGGGATTTGGATCCATTTTCAAAGGTTTGTGCTCTAAATTCCCTTCTTCGATGACGTTGTGCTTCATGGAGGTGACGGTTATAAGTATTGAGGAAATCATCGAGACCTAGCTACTACAAAGACGACACGGGAATTCCCGGCATCCGAGGTAACGAGGAGAACCTCACTTTTTTGTGGTCATCGTTGGCGGTTGAGAACAGGAATCGATTTATGATGTTTACTAAAAGCAGATTAGCAGAACGTGCCGGGTTTAGTGGGTGGGCGAAGCTAGTGTTGTAATATGTAGACTAGGAAGCTTTTGGTTGAATCGAGCTTGTAACCGAAACTTATTCCCGTTTACGGGCTGATTTTAATATATTTCTTTAAAAAAAAACTTACTTATTTATAATATATATACAAAATTGTAGTTTAGACAAAAATATGTCATTATTTTAATTTGAACCTCACATGTTAGAGCATCAGCATTGAAATGATCTCTCTAGTGAGTACCTTATACATATTAAATTAATATAATATATCTTGGCAGTTAAATTTTTAAAACAAAAAAAACTAACCAATTAGAAGAAGACATATCTTCAATTAGTCTCTCCCGTAATCTTCGGCGTCCCTTTAAAAAGGTACGTCTCTCAATCTCTCTCTTTACTTTCTACCTTCTTTCATACTTTTATAAATATTATATTAATAAAAACGGAAGAAACTCTTCTAAATTATACCCACTGCGGGTGCCCTTAGTTTGGAGACTCTTTAACTATTAACCAATCACTAAGCGAAACAAACGCCTGAACAACTTTTATTTTCCTCAATTTTATCGCTTGTTTCTATCGTGAACGTACATGCATATTTGACGTTTCTATTCTCTTTATTAGAAAATAAAATATAATTACAAGAAACTGATCGTTATTCTGATATAGATAGGACAATATATGCAAAGTCATCAACTTTTAAATATGATAGAAAATATATATCCCATCAATGTTGTAGATGACTGAGAAACCAATTGCTTCTCATGGCTTTTATCATACTTAATTCTTTATATTTCTTCATTATATATGTGCAAAGTTATACTTGTATTTTTCTATTATCACACTCACAGGTTTTAAATATAAGGATTTTTATGTTGATGCTTTTCTGATGAAAGATAGAGAGATCAATATACATTTGAATAACAAAAATACTCTATCCGTGTCATTATACATAATGTTTTGATTTATTGCAAAAAATAAGAAATTTACATTCTTCTAAAAATACTTTTAAAAATATAATTTTAAAATGATTCAACCAATCATAAAAAATATTGTAAAATTTTATTAGTTGAACAATTTTTAATAAAGTTAATTTTAAAACATATCTTAAATTTTTTAAACTATCTTATATTTTGAAACAACATAAACGTTCTAAAACATCATATAATTTGAAATGGAGAGTATATATTTTTTCATTTTGAACTGTTTTTTTTTTATCAAATAAACTGTTTTATTTTTTGTTGATGCTTTTCTGATGAAAGACAGAGAGATCAATATATATATATATATATATATATAATTAACATTAACACACAAAATTAGAATAATATACGTACAAAATGGATTATACCAACCAAAATTTTGTAATAGTATACTTCAATTATCCAATCAGATTTCGCTTTCTTGATTTTCGTTCTAACAATTATTTTTTATACACATAAAAATCAGAAAAGATTAAAATACACAGAAAAAAAAAGAAAAAATCTAAAATATTAATAAAGGTGTTAGATTCTCCCACGCGTGGCATCAGAAATCAACAAACGGATTGTTCTCACAACACTCCTGCGGTAACGGTAACGGCGGCGTCCTTAGTTTCTCGAAATATTCCTTTACACCAAACCCATTCGCCGTCACGTTTTCCGTCGATTCACCGTCATCACTCAACGGAATAAACGGAGGTCTTAACACCTCCGTCAAAATATCCCATTTAACTCCCCTGAAGAAAGCGTGCTCCTTTATCTCCGCCGCGCCACGACGGAACCCTAAACGCCTCGTCGGATCTTTCACAAGCAATCGCCGGATCAAATCCGTTAGATCCGACGGTTTTCCGGGGCATTCGGGTTCCTTCATCAGCACGTTACGGAAAGTCTCCTTCTTGCTCCGTCCCTTGAACGGCGTCTCTCCGTACATCATCTCGTACGTCAAGACGCCGAGGGCCCACCAGTCGACGGCGAAATCGTGGCCGTCGCCGCGAATTACCTCCGGCGAGATGTACTCGTCGGTTCCGACGAAGGAATTCGACCGATCTCCGGCGGAAAAACTCATTCTCCGGCGGGTTATCGGGTTGACCCGAGCGGATTTCGGTTTCTTTTTCTGCCGGAAAAATATTTTACGAGTCGGGTCCGGTTCCGGGTCGGATAGATAGAACTCGGGTCGGGTGGGTTTATTCAAACTACACGAGAGGTCGAAGTCAGTTAAAGTCACGTGACCTGATTCTTGGAGGAGGATGTTCTCAGGTTTCAAGTCTCTATAAGCGATCCCCATGGTATGAAGGTGGTCAAGCGCACAGAGGATCTCAGCTAAGTAGAATTTAATAACAGAGGAGCTGAAAAAGCCGTCGTTTTGGCGGTGACGGAGGACGTTGAGATCACCGCCGGAGCAGTAAGGCATGGCCCAAGCAAAAAAGTCAGAGGACTCCGAGGTAGCTAAGAGACGCGGGAGAAAGGGGTTGGGTTGGTCGGAGAGACGTCGGAGAATCTGAGTTTCCCATTTGGCACGGCGGAGAGAGGAGGCGGAGGATTTGTCGACGAGTTTCAGAGCGTAGGGAGAGGAGGCGGAGGAGTTGTGGACGAGGAAAACGGTTCCGGTGGCGCCTTTGCCGAGAAGTTTAAGAGCTTTGATTTGGTCGAGGTCGAGACTTGGAGGTGATGATGTCTCCATTGAGAGAGAAAGAGAGGGGGGAGTTATGTTGTGAAAGGAAGGAGACGAAGTGGGTCTGAAACGTTGAGGTTGCGTCTCCTCTGTGTTTGGAGCATGTACATTGAAGGTTCATGGGAGGAGTTCACACGAAAATCAAAAAAAAAAATAATAAAATAATCAAAACCTATGAATTTCTTTCTCCTAAAGTTCACTTCGGTGAACCCCTCTCTCATGAGGTTCAACACGTGGCGGTTCGGGATTGGTCTAAATTTTTTTTTTATTATTTTTTTCTTAAAAAAAATCAAAAAGAAAATAAAAATTTTTAATAATAAAAAAATGATTCAATGAACCCCAAGAGGGGGTTCATTGATGTACATGCTCTTAGGGAAAATTCCTTAAAAACACGCAGACTCAATTTCATTTGTAAATAAAATACACGAACTATTTTAGATCCCTGTTTAATATATGAACTAATTTTCGTTGCCTATTAAATACACAAACTTTCAAAATTCGTAGTTTTTACACATCGTTTTTGACGGCGTTAACTATATTTAACGGAAGTATTGACGACGTTAGAGTCTAATTAAACACGTGTTGAAAAAATTGTAAATTTTGAAAGTTTGTGTATTTAATTAGCAACGAAAATTAATTCATGTATTAAACGGGGATCCAAAATAGTTCGTGTATTTTATTAGCAAGCGAAATTGAGTGTGTATTTTTAAGGAATTTTCCCTAGTTTTAATTAAACATGTGGTTAAACTATGAAAAAAACGCTCACCATCAACCAGAATCTTTTAAATCGATTGAGTCTTAATTCAAATTAGTTTCAATTTACGTTTCACACCTTAATCTGTTCCAACAGCTTTTATTCTCTAAACTCTACTCTCTTTTTTTCGTTTGATTTCCCTTTATATCGTTTCAAAGAGGAGTTAATTTCTATGTCGTGAAAATTTCTAAATTTAGAATTAGTTTAGTGTTATGTATTTCTTATTCTTCATCCAAAAAAAATAATACTATAGAAGCGTAATAGAGAAGAAATCTAACAATATAATCAATTGAGAAGATTCTTAAGAAAAATTTCCTTCACAGTTAACCATATGTTTAATTAAACACTAACATCGTCTTCATTTCTGTTAAACATAGTTAACATAATCTAAATCATGTTAAACATAGTCAACGTCGTCTAAATCATTTTGTAAAATTAACAAATTTTTAAAGTTTGTGTATTTAATGGAAAACAAAAATTAGTTCGTTTATTAAACGGGGATCCAAAATAGTTTGTGTATTTTATTAGCAACTAAAAATTAGTTCGTATATTTTTAAGGAAATTTTTTTCATAATTTCAACACGTGTTTAATTAGACTCTAACGTCATCAATACTTCCGTTAAATATAGTTAACGCCGTCAAAAACAATGTGTAAAACTGTGAATTTTGAAAGTTTGTGTATTTAATAGGCAAAGAAAATTAGTTCACGTATTAAACGGAGATCCAAAATAGTTCGTGTATTTTATTTACTAATGAAATTGAGTCTGTGTATTTTTAAGGAATTTTCCCCTGTGTTTATGCTCTTTATATATACTATGATAATAAT
>CAJHQP010002246.1:0-90701 GCA_905132765.1 Moricandia arvensis
GCATTCTCCTATCTTCCAAACGTTATCGCCTGGCATCTTGAACTCAAAGAGAAGCTCGCTGGAAGTCACCTCTGCTTTGATCGGGAATGTGTACAGATGCTCTGCTAAAGCCGGATCTAGAAAACAGTTGGTATTCCTTTTATAGTTAACAAACGCTGCATTTGGTTTCTCTTCAGAGCAAGTGTCATGGTCACCATTATTAAGCAGCACGATGCAAGCTTTAAATCTCATTGATTTTGGAAGAGGCTTTTCATTCAACTTGATTGTCAATGGACCTCCACCAGTAGCTCGGTGAGTGAAGTATGCAGGCACTTGTCCACCTGGTAAGACAGCGAATTCACTTTTCTGGATGATGAGGTCTCTCGCCTCTTGATTCAGTTTGAAGCAGTTGGCAAAGTTGAGCTTCTCTATTGGACTGGGAAAGGAGCATTCTAGCATCTCCAGGGAATCGCAGTCACTTGCATCCATGTAACGGATGAAATTCGAAATCGGTGGGAGTGACACCAACTTTCGGCATCCATCGAGGGAGAATTCTTGCAGATAAGAGATTTTCTTGACCCACGGAGGAAGCTCTTGTATCTCTTTGTTGGTCAACCACAATTCTGTGATTCTTTCAAGAGCATGAGGGAAGTCCTTGAGGTTTTCAAAGTACGACATTTGCAACCATTTAAGATGAGGCCATGACCTGATCGATGGAGGCACTTGTTCTATTCCAGTTCCTAAGAGATAGAGAGTATTAATGTTTGTGGAGATCTCAGGAAAACACTTCAGCATGGAGCAATTACGGAGATTTAGTGAATCCAAAGATTCCAAGTTGATGTTGGTGGGAAGAACCTCTAGCTTACTGCATCCTTCTAATGCTAGTGACTGCAGCTTCTGAAGGTTTCCAAGAGAGATAGGAAGTTCCACCAGATTTGAGCAATTACTAAGATTTAAATTCTCCAAGTTGGTGGCATTCCCAACATAGGAAGGGAGCTCCACCAGAATTGGCAAACTACTAAGATCCAATTTTCGGAGATTAACGGCATTCCCAATAAAGAAAGGAAACTCCACAAGACTTGAGCATTCACCGATATTTAATTCTTCCAGACTATTTCCATTCAAGGAAGGGAGTTTGATTAGACTCGAGCAATTATCAAGGTTCAATATCTCAAGGTTAGTGGCAGTTGAGAGATCAGGAAGCTCCTTCAAGTTTACAGAATCACTCAAATCCATCCACTTGAGACTTCCAAGCGGCTGTACAGATAAATTACAAAAACATTGGTTTATACACTTTAGTAATGAAACAGATGAGATCCACACTTCAAACAAAAAAAAACACTACATCAAAACTACTTACTTTAATTCCTTCCCAAAACTTCTCAAGCTTGCTGCCAATCATGATAAGTTCGACAAGGAACTCAAAGTTTACAATGCAAGGAAAACATGTCTCTGGAAAACGAATCCAATGTAGTAATCGAAGTTTATGAGGTAGATTCAGACCCCGAGTTAATTGTAGTCTATCGGGATAAGAACCTACTTTTAAGAATTGGAGATTTGACATTCCTTCAAATGCTTTCTCACTTATATCTAATTCTTCCATTCTGTAGTAATAGAATTTTATGCCTATGACACTTTTACTACCCTGAAATGAAGGACCAAACAAGGAAGTATAGTTTGTTAGTTATGGAATAAACTAAATTTTCAGGGAGAAGTGCAATAAAAGACACTTACTGTTGCATCACCAGTGAGTACTTCACAAATCTCACTTTCGTCGTACAGAAACTGACGTTGTCCAGGCTCATGAATAGATTCTTTACAAACCATTTCTCTACCTAGTTTTTCTAGCAAACTATGCATATTTATATATCCCAAGTTGTCGAAAGATATGAGAGATTTCTCAGCTAAGACATTAAGTCTTTGCCTCACTTCCAAGAACTTCTTTGCAAGATGCCCTTCTACTTTTTGAATCCTTTCAGAGTTGAAGAAGCAGGCTATATGAAGAAATAAATCTTTGTCTTCATCATCTAAAGCATCATAGCTGAACTTCAAAATGCTGCGAATATCAGCGTCAAGGCTAGCCTTTAATCTTGGTAGTGAATTAGTCCACTCTTGCTTGGACATTCCCCGAAAGTAGGAACCCATAACCCTTAGCCCCAAAGGGAGTTCACCAGAAAATTCTGTAACTTCTCGAGCAAGCTCCTCGAAACCATCTTTAGGGGACTTTTGACCAAAACAATATGTACAAAAGATTTGGAGAGCCTCATCATTTGTTGGAAAATCCACCTTGTAAACATGATTGATACAATGTGCTCTAAGAAGTTTATGATCTTGTGTTGTGATTATAATCCGACTCCCGAAACCAAACCACCAAGTCTCTTTCGCCATCGCATCTAGTTGTGCTAACCGGTCCACGCCATCAAGAACAACAAGAACTTTCTTGTCCTTCAACCTATTTGACGCAACTCCCAAATGAGAAACGACCATATCTTTCTGGTTGGTTATCTGAGACATAAACTCTTGTTGTAGTTGCAACTTTGCGCTGTAGTCATCGGAACACAGTCTTGTATAGTTTGCTTTGAGATCATCCATAAAGACACTCAGTTGAAAACTGTTGAAGAGTTGGTTGTATGCAACTCTAGCGATTGTAGTCTTCCCAATCCCAGGAGGACCCCAAATCCCAATCATCCTCACCTCATCTGAATCTAGGCATAACAATGGTTCCAACTTTTCCAAGTGAGCTCCCATCCCAACTAACCCGTCAAAATCATTTGATGGTGTGAAATGATTCAGCATGTTAGAAATATCAGTGGCGATTTTCTTGATCATGGCCGCTTCACTATCCCTAACAATTGGAGAGTTCAATGCATCCATTAAATAATCATATTCACATTCATAAAGAAATATGAATTTATGGGACGTGTATGTTTAAAAAATGTATAGAGAAAGTGGGAATAAAAAAAGAACTAACCACTTGCTTGAATGATAGCCAGCGATTGTGGCCACTTTTGCCAAAGCTTGTCTCCATTTCTCAACGTTTTCCTTCCCTTTACCAGCACAAGTTTTTCTAAAGACTTTTCCAAAATTTCC
Organism: Moricandia arvensis; assembly: GCA_905132765.1. Taxonomy (NCBI): domain Eukaryota; kingdom Viridiplantae; phylum Streptophyta; class Magnoliopsida; order Brassicales; family Brassicaceae; genus Moricandia; species Moricandia arvensis. The sequence continues at coordinate 3,070 of CAJHQP010002246.1, forward strand.
GGTAAGCTTTTTCACATCAGATGGATCCACTTTGTAGAAAACAGCCATTGCAGTCTGACCCAACTCTTCTCTGCACTTCATAATCTCCACAAGTTCATCAAGACACCATTTTGAGGAGGCATAGTTCCTAGAGAGCAAGATAATTGCGATTTTAGACTCTCTGATGGCCGTGATGAGCTCGGGACCGATAGATTCTCCTCTTTTAATTTCATTATCAATGAATGGAGTGATTCCTTTTCTTTGAAACTCCATCTGAATGTGACTGAAAAAGTCTCTGCGGACATCTTCCCCACGGAAGCTGGGAAAGACATGATGCGTCCAGATGCGAGAAGAAGAAGGTGGGGGAACTGAAACAGGAGACAAATAAGATGAAGAAGAAGAAGAAGAATCATTTTCTTTGTTATCCTGATGGAATCTGAGATTTTTCAAAAGAGTTATTAGCCCTACTGCAGCAGCAACAGTGGTAAAGAAAAAACTCAAAAGAGTTAAGAGCCCTAACTCAGCAGCAACAGTGGTGAGGAAAAAAGAAGAATCCATTAGTTAGTATGATGGAAAACGATCAGTATTACAGAGCTTTAAAGGGATCAAAGCGGAGGAAGAAACTACAAAGAAGCTTTGTATACATTGAACACAGAACGTTGACTAGAAATGTTGAAATCACTAGCAATAAAAAAAAAGTGGACTGGCTGCTGCTTTTCTCCGTATTCCTACTTCCTTGAAATTTCCTTACAGAAAATCACAATAACGACAGTCACAGAAAGGTCCCACAAGCGCACTAGCAAGAGAGGAAGCTTAGAAATAATGATATCCAAGCAAAAGCACAACCAACTCTCAAATATAAAATAAAGAATCAGAAACCAGAAACAAGACAGTAGAAAAACACACACAACTTTTTTGTTCGAAACATCAGCTCCCATCCCAATTAACCCAAATATACCACCTTCCTTAAAATTTCCTTATACCTACTTCCTTATGCCAACTTCCTTAAAATTTCCGTATACCTACTTCCTTGAAATTTCCTTTGTATTCTCTGTATACCTACTTCCTTGAAATTTCGTTACAGAAAATTACAATAAAAGAAAGTAACAGAAAGGTGCCACAAGCGCACTAGCAAGAGAGGAAGCTTAGAAATAATGAGATCCAAGAAAATACACAACCAACTCTCAAATGTAAGAATAATGAATCAGAATGCACAAAAAAAGACAGTAGAAACACATAGCATTAGAAGCTACTGAGGCGTAGTTAAAGAACATAATAAGCCCTGTCAAGACAAAGCTCAGCTGCCAGATTTTTAATCTGCCGAACCACAAAAACACCATCATGCATTTAAATCAGAGGATTTTACTTGTCCCAAATGAGTTTAACTATGCTAAAAGTATGTGTGTAACATCTATACTCAACACTGAACTTGGTAAGCAATCAAACTTACACTATTTTTAAGGCGCCCAGCTTTCAATGCATAAGCCACCCAAAAGTTAGTGCTGCTAGTGCATCTAAGTCTTCTTCCAGTAGATTAAACAGTGCCTTAAATGGATCATCCCCTTCTCCATTATCATCATCTCCCTCAGAAACTTTTCTGTCAAAATCAAAAAGGTTGAAACTTTATTCGTGAATTGACGATTATTTTCAATACAAGCGAATGAGTATGAGTTGTGTGATTTTCTCACCTTTTTGTTCCTCGTTGGAGACGAAGAAGACGACGGAGTGAATCCCTTCCGGTTACAGAGCGAGACGGACGATGAATTGGAAGAGACAGAACGCCGGAGACTGGCGATGAAAGGCGACGCCGGGAGAAGATAGCTTTTATCATCATCAAACTGTTTGCTGTTTTCAGCAGAGAAAGTCAGCAGATTTCATATGAATCGCATCCCAACGACGTCGTTTCATTTTCTAAGATAGAAACAGCTCATGCTGTTTTGTGTTTACAATTTAACAAAGCCTGGCGTTTATTAGGTTCTTTTGTTTCAACGAGTCCACTCTTCTACTTAAACCACGTTGCTTCCCTCTATCATAATTAAAACAATGCCTGCTGTTTTGTGTTTACAATATAACAAAGCGTGTATTCTTATTAAACCATGGTTTTGGAAACCGAATCGGACCGGTTGCTTCGATTTAAAACTCAAATTTGAAAAAACAGATAAAATTAGCAATAAACCGGTAAAACCGTTGATCCTGATCAATTTCAAAACATAATTTTAAAAAATTTAACATATAATTAATATATTTTCAATTATTATTAAAATTTAATATTTTATAATTAATATTTGATTATTAATATTTAATAAAATAATAATAAATAAAATTTATGCAGATTTAATTCAGAGAGACAGAGACGGAGTATGTTTTGAAACTAAAATTTTCATGATAATAATATTAAACTAGCATAGCATTGAAAGGAGTAACCCTCACTTTAGCCAATATTGGAGAACCCAAACCGACTCCAAAAACGTATTAGATGACTTGATCAAAGAAGGTAAGGTTTCACAATGAATCTCGATGTCATCAACGACACACTATATCATAAAAGAATAAAGACAAAATAAAAAAGGTATGGTTAAATATATAATCAATCTAGGGTTCACGAAACTTGCAATCCAAGAAAGCAAAAATAATCTCTTTTAACCTGAGCTTTCGTCACTCTTTTCTTGAGCAGACCATCTCTGTTGCATCACATGGACTGCTTCTTCTTTTACTATTTCCGTTGACCTCTACAAACATCTTCAGCTGATGATGATTCCATTGGATCAGGTGATGAGTTTTCACAGGTGCTGCTACTGGCGGTTTTTCATCTGGCGACGCAGGGAGAAGATAGAGCAATCATTCACCATAGCTTTTATCATCGAACCGTTTGCTGTTTTTCTCAGCAGAGGAAGTAAACCGGACTTTATGTGAACCGGCTGCATTCTCACCTTTGTAATTCCGAATCAAGTTTCCAAATTTCACGTAGTTCCTTGTGGCATGTAGTATCTTCTGTCGGAAAAAAAACACCACATTCCAAACAATAAACAGAGGAATACACTGAGAACAATAAACAGAGACCCATTAACTTTATATGTTTCACCACCATCTCTCAAGCTCTCATCGTGTTCATTAACATCAAGGGACATCCAAGTGTTGGATTAGCCCGCATTCTCCTATCCTCCAAACGTCATCGCTTTTCAGCTTGAACTCAAAGAGAAGCTCGCTGCAAGTAACCTCCGCTTCCACTTGGAATGTGTACAGATGCTCTGCTAAAGCCGGATGCAGCGAACGAACGCTGTTTTTATACAGAACAACCGCATCCGTCGATTTTATATTAAAGCAAGCGTCATGGTCACCTTTACTAAGCAGCAAGATGCAAGCTTGAAAACTCATGGATATTGGAAGAGGCTTTTCATTCAACTTGATTGTCAATGGACCTCCACCAGTAGCTCGGTGAGGGAAGTATGCAGGCACTTGTCCACCTGGTAAGACTGCATATCTACTATTTGTCTGGATGATGAGGTCTCTCGCCTCTTGATTCAATTTGAAGCAGTTGGCAAAGTAGAGACAAACCTGTGGATTGTGAAAGGACCACTCTAGTATCTCCAGGGACTCGCAGTCACTTGCATGTATGTACTTGATGGAATCCGAAATCGGCGGGAGCGATACCAACTTTTGGCATCCATTGAGGACGAATCTATTCAGACGAGACATTTTCTTGACACACAGAGGAACCTCTTGTATCTCTGTGTCGGTTAAGTACAGTCCTGTGATTGCATCAAGAGCATGAGGGAGGTCCTTGAGGTCTTCAAAGTATGACATCTGCAATTTATCAAGACGAGGCAATGACACGATCGAGGGAGGTAGTTGTTCTATTGCAGTTCCTATGAGGTCCAGAGCTATAATGTTTGTGGAGATCTGAGGAAAATTTTTCAGCATGGAGCACTCACTAAGAATAAGTTCCTCCAAAGACTCCAAGTTGATGTTGGTGGGAAGGACCTCTAGCTTACCGCATCCTGTTAATCTCAGCGTCTGCAACTTCTGAAGGTTTCCAATGAAAATAGGAATTTCCACCAGATTTGAGCAGTTACTAAGTTTCAAGTCCTCTAGATTAGTGGCATTCTCAATGAAGGAAGGTACCTCCAACAATTGTGGTAGACTACTTAAGTCCAATGTTCTGAGATTGACGGCATTTCCGATAATGGAGCATCCACCGAGATCAAGACTTAAACATCCAGCAAGATCAAGATCATTCAAAGATTCCAAGTTGATGTTGTTGGGGAAATTCTCTAGCTTACTGCATCCTTTTAATATCAGTGACTGCAACTTCTGTATGTTTCCAAGGGAGAGAGGAAGTTCCACCAGATTTGAGCAGTTACTAAGATTCAAGTACTCCAAGTTGGTGGCATTCCCAACATAGGTAGGGAGCTCCAACAGGTTTTGGAAATTACGAAGATCCAATTCTCGGAGATTAACGGCATTCTCAATAAAGGAGGGAAACTCCACAAGACTTGAGCATCCACCCATATCTAGTTCCTCCAGACTTCCAGGCAAGGGAGGGAGTTTGATTAGAGTCGAGCAATTACTAAGATTCAATTTCTCAAGGTTAGTAGCAGTTGAGAGATCAGGAAGCTCCTTCAAGTTTACAGAATTACTCAAATCCATCCACTTGAGACTTCCAAGTGGCTGTACAGACAAATTACAAAAACATGGTGACAAGATCAGTTTTTTTCTAACTCAAAAATGTACAAATACTAGATTTGAAACAAAGTGAGATAACTAAAAACAACTTACTTTAATTCCTTCCCACAACTTCTCAAGCTTGCTCTCAACCATGACTAGTTCGACAAGGAACTCCAAGTTTACAATGCAAGGAAAACATGTCATGGGAAAATGTCTCCACTGTAGTAATCGAAGTTTATGAGATAGATAGTTCAGCCCTCGAGTTAACTGCAATGTGTCGCGAGAACCATATACTTTCAAAAATTGGAGATTTGACATTCCTTCAAAGGCTTTCTCACTTATATCTAATTTTTTCTCCTCTCTGCTGTAGTCTAAATTTATGCCTATGACACTTTTACTACCCTGAAAAGAACAAACAAGAAGCTAGAGTTTGTTAGTCATCAAATAATCTAAATTTTCCAAGGTAGCAATGCAATTAAAGCCACTTACTGTCGAATCACCAGTCAGTACTTCACGAATCTCTCTTTCGTCGTACAGGAACTGGCGCTGCCCAGGCTCATGAATAAATTGTTTACAAACAATTTCTCTACCTAATTTTTCTAGCAAACTATGCATATCTATATATCCCAAGTCGATAGATATGAGAGATTTCTCAGCTAAGATTTTAAGTCTTTGCTTCACTTCTACGAACTTCTTTGCAAGATGCTCTTCCACTTTATGAATATATTCATAGTTGAAGAAGCAAGCAATATGAAGAAATAAGTATTTATCTTCATCATCTAAAGCATCATAGCTGAACTTTAAAATGCTTCGAATATCAGCGTCAAGGCTAGTCCTTAATATCAGAAGCGAATTAGTCCACTCTTGCTTAGACATTCCCCGAAAGTAGGAACCCAAAACCCTTAGCCCCAGAGGGAGTTCACCAGCAAGTCTTGTAACTTCCCGAGCATGCTCCTCAAAACCATCTTTAGGGGACTTTTGACCAAAACAAGACGTACAAAAGATTTGGAGAGCCTCTTCATTTGTTGGAAAATCCACTTCATAAATATGGTTAATTCCATGTGCTCTAAAAAGTTTCTTATCTTGTGTTGTGACTATAATCCGACTCCTTGCACCAAACCACCAAGTCTCTTTCGCTATCGCATCTAGCTGCACTGACCGGTCCACACCATCAAGAACAACAAGAACTTTCTTGTCCTTCAACCTATTTGGCACAATTCCCAAATGAGAAACAACCATATCCTTATGGTCGATTATTTGAGACATAAACTGTTGTTGTAGTTGCAACTTTGCGCTGTAGTCATCGGAACACAGTCTTGAATAGTTTACTTTGATATCATCCATAAAGACACTCAGTTGAAAACTGTTGGAGAGTTGGTTGTATGCGACTCTAGCGATTGTGGTCTTCCCAATCCCAGGAGGACCCCAAATCCCAATCATCCTCACCTCATCTGAGCCTAGGCATAGCAATGGTTCCATCCTTTCCAAATGAGCTCCCATCCCAACTAACCCATCAAAATCATTTAATGGTGTGGAATTATTTAGCATGTTGGAAATATCAATGGCAATTTTCTTGATCATGGCTGCTTCATTGTCCCTAACAATTGGAGAGTTCAGTGCATCCATTAAATAATCATATTCAAATTCATAAATAAATATGAATTTGTGTGATGTGTATTCTTTAAAAAATGTATAGAGCAAAGAACTAACCAGTTGCTTGAATGATAGCCAGCGATTGTGGCCACTTTTGCCAAAGCTTGTCTCCATCTCCCAATGTTTTCCTTCGTTTCACCAGCACAAGTTTTTCTAGAGACTTTCCCAAAATCTTTAGTTAGATTTTTCACATCAGAAGGATCCACTTTGTAGAAAATAGCCATTACAGTCTGACCCAACTCTTCTCTGCACTTCATAATCTCCACCAGTTCATCAAGACACCATATTGAGGAGGCATAATACCTAGAGAGCAAGATAATTGCGATCTTAGATCCTCTGATCGCCCTAACGAGCTTGGGACAGATATATTCTCCTCTTTTGATTTCATTATCAATGAAGGGAGTGATTCCTTTTCTTTCGAACTCCATCTGAATGTGACTGAGAAAATCTCTGCGTACATCTTCCCCGCGGAAGCTAGGAAAAACATCATGTGTCCAGATACGAGAAGAAGAAGGTGGAGGAACTATTGAAGGAGACAAAGAAGATGAAGGTGATGAGGAAGAATCCTTTTCATCGTTATTATCATGATGGAAACGAAGTCTTCTCAGAAGAGTTAAGAGTCCTATTGCAGCAACAACAGTGGTGAGGAAAAAAGAAGAATTCATTAGTTAGTATGATGGAAACAGAATCAGTCGTACAGAGCTTTAAAAAAAGGGAGCAGCTATCTGGTAAAGAGGCTTTGCATACAGAAGGCTGACTAGGAACGTTGAAACTACAACCGAAAAAAGTGGATCCGTAGACTTATCCCTGTCTGATATGTCGTCACAGAAAATTACAAGAACGTCAGTAAAAGAAAGGCCCCACAAGTTAAAAAAATGATATCCAAGAAAATACACAGCCAACTCTCTCAAATATAAAAATAAAGAAATAGGTTCGACCTCTACAACATCTTCAGCTGATGATAATTCCATTGGATCAGGTGATAAGTTTTCAGGTACTGCTATGCGATTTTTTTCATCTGGCAGTGTAGCACTTAGCGTTAGAAGCCTTTGGAGACGAAGAAGTGAATCCAAAACATCAACTCTCTTTGTCCTATTTGCATAAACCCATTGATCAATATCACCTCCATTTACTGATCTGTATACAATGTCGAGAGAAAAGTCTTTAATCAAGCTTTCGAAATCGTAAGGCACAGTATCAAAAAATTAGATATCATACAACAGCAATAACATTTGAATTACGAAGATCTATCAGACCAACAGAAAATCTAAAGACTACAAGAGAACTCTGTCTACAATTTTTGCGATTTTAGCTCTCACAAGTCGCATCTCATGCAATATATAATTATTTATTAATACAGTTCCCTGTAAATTTTATCCACATAGATAGCACAAGAACAAGAACAAAGAGATCAAAGGCTTGCGTCAGCGTTAGAAACACCGCCCCCTCTCTTGTTTTCTGTTGCGTTCTTCAGAATCTGCATGCACTAAAAAAGCAAACCAAAACTTGTTGAGTAACTATGCTAAAGTGTGATTTAAACGTGTGTTTAACATCTATCCTCAAGACTGAACTTGGTCGTAAGCAATGAAACTTACACTAGTTTTAGTGCTCCCAGCTTTCTATGCATAAGCCAATCTTCTAAGCTGCCAGTTCTTAAGCTTAGCCGGTCTTTTATCATCTTCATTATCACCAAAAGCTGAACCGAACTAGTCGATGCCATCAACATGAAGGGACTTCCACGTCTCAGACTAGTCCACATTCTCCTATCTTCCAAACACCATCCCTTTTCAGCTTGAACTCAAAGAGAAGCTCGCTGGAAGTAACCTCCGCTTCGACTTGGAATATGTACAGATGCTCTGCTAAAGCCGGATACAGCTTTTTATTGCTATTTTGATATATGACATCCACTTCCATCGAGTTCTCTTCATAGCAAGCCTCATGGTCAACTTTATTAACCAGCAAGAAGCACGCTGTAAATCTCATGTACTTTGAAGGGCTTTTTGTTCAACTTGATTGTCAATGGACCTCCACCAGTAGCTTGGTGAGTGAAGTGTGGAGGCACTTGTCCACCTGCTAAGACTGCATATCTACAACTATTCTGGATGATGACGTTTCTCGCTTCTTGATTCACTCTAGTATCTCCAGGGACTTGCAGTCACTTGCATCCGTGTAACGGATGGACTCCGAAATGGCTGGGAGTGTTACCAACTTTAGGCATCCCTTGAGCACGAATACACTCTCAGACGAGAGATTTTCTTGACCCACAGAGGAAGCTCTTGTATCTCTGTGTCGGTCAAGCACAGGCATGTGATTCTTTCAAGAGCATGAGGGAATTCCTTGAGGTTTTCAAAGTATGACATCTTCAACTCATCGAGACGAGGCCATGACACAATCGAAGGAGGCACTTGTTCTATTGCAGTTCCTATGAGGTCGAGATTTCTAATGTTTGTGGAGATCTCAGGAAAACGTTTCAACATGGAGCAATCATTGAGATTAAGTTCAAACAAAGATTCCAAGTTGATGTTGGTGGGAAGAACCTCTAGCTTACTGCATCCTTCTAATCTCAGCCTTTTCAACTTCTGAAGGTTTCCAATGAAAAGAGGAAGTTCCACCAGATTTGAGCAATTACTAAGTATCAAGTCCTCTAGATTAGTGGCATTCCCAATGAAGGAAGGTACCTCCAACAATTGTGGTAGACTACTTAAATTCAATGTCTGAAGATTGACAGCATTTCCGATAGTGGAGAGATCAAGACTTGAACATCCAGCAAGATCAAGATGATTCAAAAATTCCAAGTTGATGTTGTTGGGAAAATTCTCTAGCTTACTGCATCCTTTTAATATCAGTGTCTGCAACTTCCGCAGGTTTCCAAAAGAGAGAGAAAGTTCCACCAGATGTGAGCAGTTACTAAGATTTAAATTCTCTACGTTGGTGGCATTCCCAACATATGAAGGGAGCTCCAACAGATTTGGGAGACTTTCAAGATTCAATTTGAGGAGATTAACGGCATTCCCAACAAAGGAGGGAAACTCCACAAGACTTGAGCATCCACCCATATCTAATTCCTCCAGACTATTTCCAGGCAAGCAAGGGAGTTTGATTAGACTCGAGCAATTACGTAGATACAATTTCTCAAGGTTAGTGGCAGTTGAGAGATCAGGAAGCTCCTTCAAGTTTACAGAATCACTCAAATCCATCCACTTGAGACTTCGAAGCATCTGTACAGATAAATTACAAAAACTTGGTTGTTTTATACACTTTCGTATTGAAACAGAACACTAGAACAAAAAAAATAAACGTCATAAACAGGTGTGACAAGATCAGTTTTTTCCAACTCAAAAATGTACAAATATTAGATTTGAAACGAAGTGAAATAAATAAAAACAGCTTACTTTAATTCCTTCCCACAACTTCTCAAGCTTGCTGCCAATCATATGATTAGTTCGACAAGGAACTTCAAGTTTACATTGCAAGGAAAACATGACATTGGAAAATGACTCCACTCTAGTAATCGAAGTTTATGAGATAGATAGTTTAGACCTCGAGTTATTTGCAATGTACAGGGACCACCATATACTCTTAAGAATTGGAGATTGACATTCCTTCAAATGCTTTGTCACTTATATCTAATTCTTCCTCTATTTTGTAGTAGTCCAGCTTTATCCCTATGACACTTTTACTACCCTGAAAGAAAGAACCACACAAGAAAGTAAAGTTTGTTTGTTAACTAATAAACCAAATTTTGCAGCGAGTAAAGCAATGAAAGACATTTACTGTTGCATCACCAGTCAGCAATTCACAAATCTCTCTAAAGTCGTACAGAAACTGGCGCTGTCCAGGCTCATGAATAGATTGTTTACAAACAATTTCTCTACCTAATTTTTCTAGCAAACTATGCATCCTTATAACTCCCCAGTCGATAGATATGAGAGATCTCTCAGCTAAGACGTTAAGTCTTTGCCTCACTTCCACGAACTTCTTTGCAAGATACTCTTCCACTTTTTGAATCTCTTCATAGATAAAGAAGCAGGCAATATGAAGAAATAAATATTTATCTTCATCATCTAAAGCATCATAGCTGAACTTCAAAATGCTTCGAATATCAGCGTCAAGGCTCGTCCTTAATCTTGGTAGCGAATTTATCCACTCTTGCTTAGACATTCCCCGAAAGTAGGAACCCAAAACCCTTAGCCCCAAAGGGAGTTCACCAGCAAGTCTTGTAACCTCCTGAGCAAGCTCTTCAAAACCATCTTTAGGGGATTTTTGACCAAAAGCATATGTACAAAAGATTTGGAGAGCCTCATCATTTGTTGGAAAATCCACTTCGTAAATATGGTTAATCCCATGCGCTTTAAAAAGTTTATAATCTTGTGTTGTGATTATAATCCGACTCCCAGCACCAAACCACCAAGTCTCTTTCGCTATCGCATCTAGCTGTACTGACCGGTCCACACCATCAAGAACAACAAGAACTTTCTTGTCCTTCAACCTATTTGGCGCAACTCCCAAATGAGAAACAACCATATCCTTATGGTCGATTATTTGAGACATAAACTGTTGTTGTAGTTGCAACTTTGCACTGTAGTCATCGGAACACAGTCTTGAATAGTTTACTTTGATATCATCCATAAAAACACTCAGTTGAAAACTGTTGGAGAGTTGGTTGTATGCGACTCTAGCGATTGTGGTCTTCCCAATCCCAGGAGGACCCCAAATCCCAATCATCCTCACCTCATCTGAGCCTAGGCATAACAGTGGTTCCATCCTTTCCAAATGAGCTCCGATCCCAACTAACCCGTCGAAATCATTTAATGGTGTGAAATTATTCAGCATGTTGGAAATATCAGTAGCAATTTTCTTGATCATGGCCGCTTCATTATCCCTAACAATTGGAGAGTACAGTGCATCCATTAAATAATCATATTCACATTCATAAATAAATACGAATCTATTGTTTTTACAAAAAAGTGAGCAAGTGGGATTCAGAACGAACCAGTTGCTTGAATGATAGCCAGCTACTGTGGCCACTTTTGCCAAAGCTTGTCTCCATCTCTCAATGCATTCCTTCCTTTCACCAGCACAAGTTCTTCGAAAGACTTTCCCAACATCTCCGGTTAGATTTTTCACATCAGATGGATCCACTTTGTAGAAAATAGCCATTACAGTCTGACCCAACTCTTCTCTGCACTTCATAATCTCCACCAGTTCATCAAGACACCATTTCGAGGAGGCATAGTTCCTAGAGAGCAAGATAATTGCGATCTTAGATCCTCTAATGGCTCTGATCAGCTCTGGACCTATGGATTCTCCTCTTTTGATTTCATTATCAATGAATGGAGTGATTCCTTTTCTTTGGAACTCCATCTGAACATGACTGAAAAAGTCTCTGCGGACATCTTCCCCGCGGAAGCTGGGAAAGACATCATGTGTCCAGATGCGAGAAGAAGAAGGTGGAGGAACTGGTGAAGGAGACAAAGAAGATGAAGAAGAAGAATCCTTTTCTCTGTTATCTTCTTGATGGAATCGAAGTCTTCTCAGAATAGTTAAGAGTCCTATTGCAGCAGCAGCAGTGGTGAAAAAAAAAGAAGAATCCATTAATTAGTATGATGGAAAGAGAATCAGTATTACAGATCTCTAAAGAGAGCTATCTGGAGGAAGAAACTATAAAGAGGCTTTGTATACAATGAAATCAAACCGTTGACTAGGCATGATGAAATCACTAGCAGAAAAAAAAAAGTGGATTGGCACAGAAAATTAAAATTAACGACAGTAACAGAAAGGACCCACAAGTGCAACTAGCAAGAGAGGAAGAAAATACACAACCAAGTCTAAGATATAAAAATAAAGAAATAGGTTCGACCTCTAGAGAATCTTCAGCTGATGATAATTCCATTGGACCAGGTGATGAGTTAGAAGCTTCTGAGGCTGGGCACGTAGTAGTTAAAGAACATAAGCCCTGTCAAGACAAAGCTCCGCTGCCAGATTTTTTATCTGCAGAACCACAACAACACCATCATGCATTTGAATCAGAGGATTTTACTTGTATGCTAAAGTATGATTTATTTAAACGATGTGTATAACATCTAGACTCAACATTGAACTTGGTGGTAAGCAATGAAACTTACACTTGTTTTAAGGCGTCCAACTTTCAATGCATAAATTAATCTTCTAAGCTTAACAGGTCTTTCATCATCAACATGACAATCATCTTCATATTATCATCAACAACATCACCAATTTGCTGAATCGAACAAGTCGATGCCATCACTATCGTTACCACCACCCAAAATTTGAGCTAACTCTGCTGCTAGTGTATCAAATGGATCATCCTCCTCCTCCATTGTCATCATCACCCTCAGTAACTTTCTGTCAAAATCAAAACCTTGGAGCTTTAATCATGAATTGACGATTATTTCCCATAGAAGCGAATGAGTTTGAGTTGTGTGATGTTCTCACCTTTTTGTTCCTCGTTGGAGACGAACAAGTACAATACGAGAAAGACGATGAATTGGAAGATAGAGAAGACGAGGACTACCGCCTGACGACGAAGATAACGCCGGAGAGTGAAGCTGAAAGCCTGAGAGGCGACGACGGGAGAAGATAGAGGACACACCATAGCTTTTATCATCAAACTGTTTGCTGTTTTTTCAGCAGAGGAAGTGAGCAGATCTTTAATAGTATAAAACAGAAGTCAGTCAACAATTGTGGGAATGACACATGTCATTCAAAATTAACTTTTTTGTTTTTTTTTTAAATTAGATTTTTTTGCAAAACCATTTCCCATTATCTTTTAGTTTCCCAGGATCTTTAGCTTCTTTTACTTCTATAAAACTGAAAAATCAGAGTTGTAACTGTATCAGAAGTAAGAAGAGACGTTGTTTCAAAGTTGAACACTACTTTTCATTTTAATATTCTGCAAAATGTTCTCAATCAGCTTCAAGAGTTATTTTGTCAAATGCATCCATACAAGATGATCACTTTCCAGGTTAAACAAAAAAAAAAAAAAAAAGATGATCACTTTCCAACCTATTTTTCTTTGCTACATCTTTTGATGATAAATGTTTCCAAATCTTCATTCATTTGGAATCCTTTATACTTTTTGTTGTTTCAAAGAAGTGACAGACAACTTTAAGCAATGCCCAACATTAATGACCATGACAACAATATATATTATCGCATGTTTTTTTATGTTTGATATTTTGCATTTGAGATCCATGGCTATTTAAAAGTCTTTGCTAAACATGCATTATCATTATTATACTCAAGAATGCAAGAAAATATTTATATTGTTCTATTTTTTATAAGCATTTGAATATAATTTTAGTATTTGTCTTTCGTTTCAGGGTGAAAAAGAAACAATTAGGATGTGCTCCATAAACAAATCGAATGTGGAAGGAACAATTAATCTCATCGAGTCACATTAAGGCACATATTGTCACCTGGTATTTTCACATATCCTGGTCAATTATGTTTTCTGTTATATTTGGCCTTCTATATAGATTTTATCGATCTATAATTAATGTGATGTTCTTAGTTTGATGGCCAAAATGTAGTGATATTTCCTGTATTCACTACAAGATGCATTGCTAATAAAATATAAAACACTTTATTTTTTCCTTTCGAAATTAAAAAAAACATGTTTTATTCTCTTAAAATTAATTTATAATGATACACATTATAACAATAATTTTTAGTAGGAATAATTTCAATAATCATTTTGCCCATGGATAGCATGGGCCATAATACTAGTTTCATATCAATCGGCAATCAAACGACGCCGTTTTTTTCTTAAAGATAAAAACAACTCATGCTGTTTGGTGTGTAAAAAATAACACGGCCTGTCGTTTATTAGGTCCACTCTTCTCACTAAAACGACACCGCTTTTTAAAAAATAGGACAAAACGCGTGCTGTTTGTGTTTACAATATAAAAAAGCATGTAGTTTTATTAAACCTTTCGTCGTTATGTTTGTTTTCAACAGATTTGCTCTGTCTCTCTCTCTCAACAGAAGAAACTGATCTCTCTCTCTGAGCTTGATAATGGCGAATCCGGCGCAATCAAAGGGATGGATGAAGAACTTCTCGTCAATAGCTTCACGGGTTTACTTCCTCTTGATCATCCTCCAGATCCCTCTCTTCAGGTAAATTGATACTATAAGCAAACTCTCACCTTCATAATTCGAACCCTCGATTTCGTCATCTGACGAGAGATGCGTCTATGAACACAAGAGATTATTACAAAGCATGAGTCTTTCTCATGCATAGCTCGGTGTATTTGATGAAAAGTTGATTTCCGAATCAAGTTTCTAAATTTCATGTAGTTCCTTGTGGCACGTAGTAGCTTCTGTGATCTCTAGATTAAGAAACTGTAAGCTAGGTTTCATTGCTTAGTCGACTTGAATCAAGAGTAAGATTAAAAGCATTGACCTTGAAAAGGGGACGCTCATAATTGAACTTGATCAGTAGATTTTAGACTCTTGGATCATTCATTCATTACTTGGTTCTGACTTGAATCACAATGTGAAAACAGGGTTCCATGTAGATCTGGAATGTGTATGTCTCCCATCCATGTGACATCATCTCAGTTGATTTCTAGTGAGATCTTTCCTGTTCCAATGATTAAGGCTCTCCTATACCCTGGTGCTATTGTCAATGGTCTTGCCACCAACATGACGTTTCCAAAGTGGGGTAATGTGTTAGATCTTTACAACCTCACCAATGTCAAAGATGCATCAGCAGTTCCTGATCTTCAGCGCCTAGAGGTTGAGTTCATTCTATAAGCATGCTATCATTTGTGTTGCGTTGTGTAGCAACCAGTTACTAAGTGGAGTTGTTTCGGGCAGGTTCTTGCAGGGAGCTACTTCTCTGTAGCTGGGGCTTTTGTGGGTTTGCTAAAGCCCGGTAGGATGGGCATGTTTGGATCATTGCTACTAGTTTGGGGTCTTGTCAAAGAAGGGATCTTAAAGAAGCCAATGAATACTGACCCAACCAGAACCGTTTATGTGTACCCAACCATGGTGATTGCGGTTATCTGCGCTTTCTCTATGATAAATTATAACTTGAAGAAAGCTACGAGAGCAGCTCCTGCTCGTCCCATTGCTAAACCTCTCATGAGCTCTTCAAAATCTAAGCTCAAGTGAGATTTTTTTATAGACTTGTAGGGGGCTTGTGTCTTGTCTTTGTTGCCATTCCCAGAAGCTCTCACTTTCCTTGTGTTTCGCTGTTTTCTGGGGCTCTGCTCAGTAGTCAGTATCTTTCTATATCAAAAAGCACATGAACACAGTTTTCAATGAGTTTTGTATCACACCACATGAGGTTACAGTAGAAGATTATAATTGCAGTTTCATAATCAGTTACTAATCCCATGGTCTAGCCCATGGTCTTGCTTTTCTCCACTTGTTCATGTCACAACTTCTAAACTGTTATTCTTGCGGCATGAATCCTTGATATATACATGCGCCTCTATAGATATTCAGACGACTTGGTAAAGTATCCACCAGTGTTATTCCTTTTTTGGTCAACGTGTGGTACCACATGTGAAAGAGTATTTGTAAGAGGCAGTCACGATTTAGCGTTGACATTTTTAATTGCTGCCTAGTTCTTTATCTTCTTCAGTAGTGCAAGAAACAAGTTGTCTCTCATCTTTATTCAAGGCTCTTTGAAAGGTTCAGTTGAAGTCATATGAGACATGAATCAAAATGAGGCTATTATGGAGCTTCCAGGTGATCCCCTAGTAGATTCCATCAATGAGAAGTTAGAAGCCTTGTCATCTCTTTCAACCAACTGTTGTATCTATAAGGTACCTGATAGGCTATGAAGGCTGAACCCTGACGCGTATTCGCTTTGGGTTGTATCATAGAGCCATACAGTAAAGAAGAACTTGAATACATGGAACGTCTAATAAGTAATTTAAATAACAATCACGCAAGCGTCTGTAGTCCAACGGTTAGGATAATTGCCTTCCAAGCAATAGACCCGGGTTCGACTCCCGGCAGACGCATTTTTTATGGGCCAAGTTTTCTTTTCAACACGTGTCGTTTTGAGTGCAGGCCTATAGCATCTCTTGATGGGCCTTTCTTTTTCAATAATATTTGTTTTTGTCAACTTTCAATAAAATTTTCTCAAACCCACAAGTACATTTTACTATTAATCCCAATATATAATTCGGCGGATTCAATCATTCATCTTTCAGCAGAACCCTAAAAAAAAAAACGAATTCATCTGAGTCGATTACGTACGGTATTTGATGAGTCCTGCATGTGTTTGATTTGTTCGTTCGTTTTGGTTCAACATAAAAGTCCCTAATCCTTTTTCTTGCAGATGATGGAATTTGCTGCTGCTGTATGTGTCGGCCTTGGCATCCTAGTGAGAATTTCAAGCAGCAGTAAAAAGAAGTTAGTCAAATCTCTTTGCTCTGCTCATTGTTGAAAATAATTTACACACTGTTGATCTCCACTCAGGACTTGTGAGCTTCTACGTCGAGCTATACCGGTGAATGAACTGAAAGGGTTGGGTAGGTTTTAAAGTTGATTTTTTTCTGGATTCGATATGTTTTTTTGGTTTGTAAAAATTGATGCAAATTTTGCAGGGGAATGTCTTGAATATAGGATGATAGAAACCCCCAATGTTGTGATACGTGGAACAGTTGGATCAACCTCAACCGTGGAGAACAGCTCTTTGGGAGTTTTCATCGAGGAAACAGTAAGATGTTTATTTTTCTTTTTCTTTTTGTTATCAATCCAAGAGAGACATAGACGAATTGTGTTTATGCTGAGGTGCTCCTTCAGGCTTCAATTGAGACTGAGAAGATGAATGTCTTTGGTTCAGTAGTACCGGAAACTAAAACCATTACGGTGAGCCATAAGGAAGTTCCTTGGTATTTGGTAAGATATGACATTTTATTTTTCTTTCTCAAATCGACAAACATATATA
Source organism: Moricandia arvensis (assembly GCA_905132765.1). Lineage (NCBI taxonomy): Eukaryota > Viridiplantae > Streptophyta > Magnoliopsida > Brassicales > Brassicaceae > Moricandia > Moricandia arvensis. Next base: position 20,297 of record CAJHQP010002246.1, read on the forward strand.
TATCCTTTTAAGTAATTAGATCATGTTTAATCTGGTCTCTTAGGAGTAGAGTTCTTAACTTAAAATTTGACGTTTTTTTCTTACATTTTTCGGTTAAGAGACGTCTTTTATGTGGTTCTTAAATTTTTTTAGTTAAAAATTAAAAAATGTCTCTTAACGAACCTAAAAACCCATGCTAAGAGATCTATTTTAAACATGCCCTTAATTGCTTCTATTTTTGCGATAGGGTGATGGTACTGCTCAAGTGTACGTATGTGATTACCAAAATGCTGAAGGATTTTATGGTATATTAAAAAACTACTCCTCTACCGAACCAGTGACTACATACGTAAAATTCCTTGCTTCTGATAAGAAAGAAAAAATGCTGGTTAGTAATTCCTTTTATTTCTCTAATAATTCGCCTGGGTGGGCTTAAATAACATGTGTTGGTGTGTTTTTTTCTTTCTTTTTAGATTACTGATGCTGATTGTAAGAAGTGTCAGCAAGTTCTTGAGATTGGCACGTACTTGACGGTTGTTGGTAGGGTAAGTTTAATCTTCATTTCATGGTTTCATTTAGTAGCTAGTTGAATGTGAAAATTTACTATTACATCTACTCTAGCCTTTGAGAGACAAAGATGGAGCTCCCATGATAGCACACGCATATCAGTTCTTCAGTGGAGATATACAACTTGACCAATTTGTTGCTGATTTGGAATCAGAACTGGAGTAAGAAACACACATATATATATATCTTATTATTACTGAAAAAACGGAAGATATATATATATATTGTCACATTTTGCAGGGAATCTGGGACTTTATCCTTCTTCTTAATAGCTCTGGGTGCGATTTTCTTAGGTCTGAAGATAATGCAAATTGATGAAGAAGATGTCATCGGGTAGATTGCAATGAACAAGCTTTATGTTACTGCCTTTTGTTTTGTTTTTTGGTATTAAGATTTCATAATATATTAGTCGCTGACTTTATACATTTACCAATCAGATTTAAACAAAGAACGTGAGTGTGGTAGATATGATAATGTAAGCGAACATTTGTGTATATTGATCTTAATTTAATATGATTGTGTGGAAATTACATTCTATAATTTGTACTTGTGATGTACTCTTTGTTTCTTGACAAAAAATGATATTTGTAATGTTGTTTAGAATATTTATACATAGAAAATGGATAAACAAATCCACCCAAATTGCAATAAGGTGAAAGACTCCATAAAACAAGGAGGAACTTTACTGCAGCTGTATAGTATAAACATGGCTCCAACAACTTTTTTCTTTTAACTCTCACTGATCCAAACGTTTTCTTAGGCCTGTATAGTATAAAGATGTAACAACCCAAGGAGACATGAGCAACTACTGTATCACAAGCCGTCACTAAAATATAACTATCTTGCTGAACCATCTACCAACCTAAATTGTCAACAAGATTTGTAAAACCCATAACCATTATTAACATATCCGTGAGTATATGATAACCAGACACCACCAAACCATCCCAAAAGCAAGAAGTGCTATTTTTTTTTAATTGGAGAACTCTAGAGGAAGCAGTACGCTCACAGCTAAAATAGACACACCGACACCTGTTAACAACAAGGACACCATCCCATGACACCTGCAAAAATGAGAACAAAAAAACATTCTCTCAAGGAAACAAATATGAGTTCTCTTCTCCCAAATGAGGTGACATCAAATGTATCTTACTCTGAAATTGATTTCAAATCAGAAACCCTTTCATCAAAGTTTATACGTCCATTAAAGACCTGAAAGACACGTCCAATGGTGGGAGCCCCCTTTTTGTCTCTCTCAGCCTAGGTAGTACACATTATAAATGTAAAATAATCATAGTCAACTAGCTCCTAAGTGAAATCATGAAAGTGAAACACACAGATAACAAGATTTGACACCGACTCTTCTAACCAACACTTGATCTAGTTTAAAAAGATAACAGGGTTTGACTTACCCTACCAACAACCGTCAAAGGCTTACCAATCTCAAGGACATCCTCACAACAGCTCTTTGGGACAAACTAAAGAAACAAGACAACAACACTGTTAGGAAAAACTGAAAAAATGAGGCAAGGAACAGTAAGTACCTGGACATCCTTGGAAGAAAAAACACTTTCAAAGTGTTCCGTCACTGGTTCAGTGAAGAAAAATTTATTTAGGGTATCATAAAATCCTTTAGCAACTTGGGCTCCCATTACATCAACCCGAGCGTTACCATCATCCTAATGTGAAAAAATAGAAGCTAATTACTTGAGGCTAAAGTTTGTGGCATTGTGATATGAAAACACATCTTACCAAATACCAAGAAACCTCCTTACGGTACAACATAACATCTTTAGAATCCTTTCTTCTTGAATCAGTAATACAATTATAACAAACTGTCACCTGAAGCAACACAAAAAAAAAGATTGCAAGACTGAAGAAACACATTTACATCCAAGAGAAAACAAGCTAAACACTTTTATTATTTCATCTAAAAATAGACACTTGGTAGATTAACGAAACACGGACACTCTCTTACTGTTTCTTCACAAAAAACACACAAAGTGTCCGTACGGGTGGTTTCTACGGCTGAGTTCGATCCAACTGTTCCAAATATCGCAACAACAGGGTTGCATAATGGCTCCTTTTCCAGGAGATCCCCTGAAAAATTTCGATAAATACAATCAGAAACTTATTACACATGCCATCAACCGTAAAAACCCTACCCAATCCTTTGAGCTCGTATATTTGGGTGATTCTAGCTAGCTTTTGAGCTTCCCTGTGACAAAGAATTAAAAATCGGATCAGAAGAAATTTTTTTTTTTTCTAAACAGATATTGATTCGACTAACATCTTTTCGTAGATGCTCTGCAACCTAAATAGGATGCCAACGCCAATGCATGCGGCTGCAATAACTTTCATCTTCCTCGACGGTAAGCGAAAAGATCAAACTCGATTGCGCTACAGAATCGATGCTTGGACTAGGGTTTAGGGTTTCGCTTCTAGGAGAGAGACGACGGTTGAAGTGTTAACATTCCAGTGGGCTTTTGTTTATCCGGCCCATATAGAATTTTCAATGAATAGCAGGGCTTTTGCTTATCCAGCCCGTATAGAATTTTCAAAGAATCCGAGGCCTGAACAGTTGGCTTCGTGTTGGTGGTAAATAATAAAAAACGGTTTTGATCTTTTGCGGTTAAATTATGTACCGTTGATCATCAATGATCGATCTCTAGCCATGTATTTTTTTTTCTTTCTTTTTTCTCTACTGTTGAAAAGTCACTCCTCGTACTATACCAAAGTTGTAATTTACTAATCAATTATAAATACATATATATATATATGATTTCGTTTAGAAGATTGTTTATTTTCAAATAATTATAGATTTTTTATCAACAAATTATTAAGGACACTAACTCAATATTTCTTATTTTATCTCCAAAATAAGTGGTATATTTAATTTAAAAAGTCTTTAATAACTAAAATTTTAAATATTTTTTAACAAAAAAACAAATTCATATATATATTATATATATTTGACAAACTTAGAATTTAATTATATTTTAAACAATTATTGTTACGTAGTAGTTTAACTGATTATGAACTTTTTTAAAAAATGTAAGTTTGTTTGTAACAAACTAGTGAATATTTCAGAATTTTTCTCCTAACTAATAACTTTAGTCGAATTCAATTATACATGGGGAATTGACTTTCATTGCTTTTAAGTTCATGAAGAATCAAAGAGAATTTACATTGTTTTCTTGTTCTTTAATATTCCTCGTGTTGTATAATCTGCTTCTCTCCTTGATTTTAACATTTTGTTTTTCAAAACTCAAAAAGTGTCACCTTTACAACCACGATCACCTTTGTTTTGGCCATTACAGAATAGTTCTAAAATTAAATAAATCAGTTTAAATAGAAATGACACAAACGTCTATAGTTCAACAGTTAGAATAATTGTCTTCCAAGCCATAAACCCGAATTTAATATTTGGAAAACGCATTTTCTATAGTTTGAGAAGAAACTGAGTGAAGCCTTCTTGTAATCAATATGAGAAGCAAGATTCGAGTAACAATAAGAATTTTCCACATTCCTTGCCATTGAATCTATTCCCTTCGAAATGATGAAATTTAAATGACAAACAAAAGTGTTAGGCCTCATCACAACTTAAAGAATAGTCACATGATTTATATCATTAGCCATTTACTATATGGAACATCTTCAAGGTCCTTAGACTTGGAATTCTTCTCCAAGCACTTCATCATGGTAAAAACATGGAATCCTTGCTCATTGTAGATTTTTCTAAGATATATGGACACATGAAAAAGTCATTAAAAGAGTGCATTCATTCATCAAAAAAGTCCAAACTTTATATCTTGAGTTATCTTGGGCATGTTTTGTACAAAAAATTTCAGACCATGAACACAATGAGGATGAACAAACATAAAACATATCTAACCACTTCTTTGATACTAGTGTCTTTTTTTGGCTGATAGCTAACTTGTCAATAGAGAATCATGTGTTAATGATAAAGTTGAAGAAGATTGGAGAGACTGGTAACACACAAGAAAATCAAAATTTTTACTCGTTCTCTTCTTTTTAACAGAGAGAATCCTGGAAAAAAAGAAACACTTAATAATATGAAGGTTCATCATTTTCTAATGAACTTAGCAAAAAAAATTGTTAGTAGTACTTGTTCATTGACAGGTAAATGAAGCACTATATGTGAATGGTTGATATCACTTGAATTCACTTTATCAAATACTTCAAAGTTGAATTTTTGGTCCAAACGGTATGAATATTTGATTGTGCTGGTTTTGTTGGTGTCAAACGCCACTTGTGCTGGTTTTGTTGGTGTCAAACGCCACTTGTGCTGGTTTTATGTTTTATTTTAGAACAACCTTAACTTTACAGGACCTTGTCAGAGTTGCAATGAGATGGGAAGAAAACGCTCGTAACTGTTACGCCGAAGATATATGATTTGGTAGCAATGAATTTGTGAAAAAGTTAATCGTTGACGCAAGCTTCCTAGTAGAACTTATTTTGGGGTCTCAATTTGATGTGAACCGAGGTATGCATGATAGGATATAGGGAAGCAAAACATGATTGGCGATGTGAACCACAACATTATGTTACTTGAAAACCAGCTTCCATATTTTGTTGTGGAGGGAATGTTTGGTTTGCTACATGTTGATTACAGACGGGGACTTCCTCCTCTTAGTCGAATCATTTACAACAATTTCAAGAAGTTCTGGATTAGTATCCCTTCAGTATCAAGAAGCATTTATGATTTGGAGATTTGCCATTTTGTTGACCTTTTGAGATTGATTCACCTGCCATTGGTTTTGAGTTTTCCGAGGAGAAGCAGGGGGGATGGATTCAACGTTGAATGCAAAAAAGATTCATAACGCCGGCGTGAAGTTCAAGCCTGCAGACATCAATACCTCCTCACTAGATATAAGCTTCACCAATGGAGTTCTCACTATTCCCAAAATCAAGATCAGTGACATCATAAAAGCCCTGTACAGAAACATCATCTTGTTTGAGCAATGTCATCGCTTAGATGCTTACTTCTTCCACTATATGAGGTTCCTCAGCTGCTTCGTCAGATCGACCATGGATGCTGAATTGTTCATTGACAATGGGATCATTGTGATCAGGCGTGGAAATGCAAAAGACGTGTCAAGGCTCTTCAGTACCATATTGAAGGCGACAACTCAGACAATTACAGAGGCAGAGGGTTTTATTATCAGACGGTCTATGAGAATCTACAGGAGTATTGCAACAGGCCTTGAAACAAGTGGAAAGCAACTCTGAGACGTGATTATTTCCACAATCCTTGGTCAGCTGCTTCCGTAGCTGCTGCTGTTTTTTTTGCTCCTTCTTACTTTAATACAGGCTCTATGCTCTATATTAGCATTGGAACTTGTCAGAAAGTGATGTGAAAATCATGATCTACATTGTTTCTTTCTTACTCTATATTCACCCTGCTGTTTAATTTGCTTTTGTTTTGACTTTGTTTTGACCATTACTAATTATTAATGTATAAATTACAACAACATAAGCGTCTGTAGTCCAACGGTTAGGATAATTGCCTTCCAAGCAATAGACCGAGTTCGACTCCCGACAGACCCATTTTTTATGGGACAACTTTTCCTTTCAACACGTGTCGTTTTGAGTGCAGGCCTATAGCATCTCTTGATGGGCCTTTACTTTTCAATAATTTTTGTTTTAGTCAATTTTCTCAAACCCAATAGTAATATTTTTCAATAATTTTTTGTTTTAGTCAATTTTCTCAAACCCAATAGTAAAATGCAAGTAGATTTTAGTTGACAAAAAGAAAAAAGGAAAAAGAAAAATGCAAGTAGATTTTACTATTAATCCCAACTATAATTCGGCGGATTCAATCATTCATCTTTCAGCAGAACCCTAAAAGAAAAACGAATTCATCTAAGTCAAGTACGTACGTATTTGATGAGTCCTGCATGTGTTTGATTTGTTCGTTCGTTTCGGTTCAACATAAAAGTCCCTATCCTTTTTCTTGCAGATGATGGAACTTGCTGCTGCTGTATGTCTCGGCCTTGGCTTCATAGTGAGATTTTCAAGCAGCAGTAAAAAGAAGTTAGTCTGTTCCTAAACCAAATTTCATTGCTTCTGCTCATTTTTGAAAATAATTTACACATTGTTGATCTCCACTCAGGACTTATGAGCTTCTACGTCGAGCTATACCGGTGAATGAACTGAAAGGGTTGGGTAGGTTTTAAAGTTGATTTTTTTTTTTTGGATTCGATATGTTTTTTTGGTTTGTAAAAATTGATGAAAATTTTGCAGGGGAATGTCTTGAATATAAGATGTTAGAAAACCCCACTGTTGTGGTACATGGAACAGTTGGATCAACCTCAACCGTGGAGAACAGCTCTTTGGGAGTTTTCATCAAGGAAACGGTAATATGTTTTGTTTTTGTTATCCATATCCAAGAGAGACATTGATACTATTAATTCTGTTATCAATTGTGTTGTGCTGTGGTGCTCCTTCAGGCTTCAATTGAGATTGAGAAGTTGAATGTCTTTGGTTCAGTAGTACCGGAAACTAAAACCATTACGGTGAGCCGTAAGGAAGTTCCTTGGTATTTGGTAAGTTATGACATTTTTATTTTTCTTTTTCAAATCCACAATCCTTTTAAGTAATTAGTTGCTTCTATAATTTTCACGATAGGGTGATGGTACTGCTCAAGTGCGCGTATGTGATTACCAAAATGCTGAAGGATTTTTTGATACATTAAAAAACTACTCCTCTACCGAACCAGTGACTACATACGTAAAATTCCTTGCTTCTGATAAGAAAGAAAAAATGCTGGTTAGTAATTCCTTTTATTTCTCTAATAATTCGCCTGGGTGGGCTTAAATAACATGTGTTGGTGTGTTTTTTTCTTTCTTTTTAGATTACTGATGCTGATTGTAAGAAGTGTCAGCAAGTTCTTGAGATTGGCACGTATTTGACGGTTGTTGGTAGGGTAAGTTTAATCTTCATTTCATGGTTTCATTTAGTAGCTAGTTGAATGTGAAAATTTACTACTACATCTACTCTAGCCTTTGAGAGACAAAGATGGAGCTCCCATGATAGCACAGGCATATCAGTTCTTCAAAGGAGATGTACAACTTGACAAATTCGTTGCTAATCTGGAATCAGAATTGGAGTAAGATTCATATATATATATATATATAGCTTATTATTACTGAAAAACGGAAGATATATAATATAATTATTGTCACATTTTGCAGGAGTTCTCGGACTTTATCCTTCTGGTTAATAGCTCTGGGTGCGATTTTCCTCGGTCTGAAGATAATACAGATTGATGAAGATGTCATCGCGTAAAAGATTGCAATGAACAGCTTTATGTTACTGCCTTTTGTTTTGTTTTGGTATTAAGATTTCATAATCTATTAGTCACTGACTTTGTACCTTTATCAATCAGATTTAAACAAAGAACGTGAGTGTGCTAGCTAGATATGATAATGCAAGCGAACATTTGTGTATATTGATCTTAATTTTATATGATTGTGTGGTGGTTACATTCTATAATTTGTACTTGTGATGTACTCTTTTTTTTTTCTTGACAAAAATGATATTTGTAATGTTGTTTAGAATATTTATACATAAAAGATGGATAAACAAATCCACCCAAATTGCAATAAGGTGAAAGACTCCATAAAACAAGGAGGAACTTTACTGCAGCTGTATAGTATAAACATGGCTCCAACAACTTTTTTCTTTTAACTCTCACTGATCCAAACGTTTTCTTAGGCCTGTATAGTATAAAGATGTAACAACCCAAGGAGACATGAGCAACTACTGTATCACAAGCCGTCACTAAAATATAACTATCTTGCTGAACCATCTACCAACCTAAATTGTCAACAAGATTTGTAAAACCCATAACCATTATTAACATATAATATCAGTGAGTATATGATAACCAGACACCACCAAACCATCCCAAAAGCAAGAAGTGCTATAAGAGCATCCGCAATGGTGTTACCCATTGCGGATCTTTAACTATTCCTTTTTTTATTATTTTTTTTTCATTTTCAGATTATTAAAAAAAAAAAAAATTTTAACTAATCGCGGGCCGCCACGTGTCGCGGGGGCCCGCGAACAGTGTAAGGATTCCCTAAGGATCGATCCTTAGTGAGGGGTTTTAAGGATCGAATTCTTAACTATTCATGGGGTCCACTAATTATTTAATTATTATTTTTAAGGATTCCCCCTAAGGACCTTGCGTTGCGGGTGCTCTAAGCTTTAGTGGTCGCAGTCTTTTTTAGTTGGAGAACTCTAGAGGAATATGCAGTACGCTCACAGCTAAAATAGACACACCGATACCTGTTAACAACAAGGACACCATCCCATGACATCTGCAAAAATGAGAACAAAAAAACATTCTCTTAAGGAAACAAATATGAGTTCTCTTCTCCCAAATGAGGTGACATTACTGTTTCCTCAGATAAAACCTTTTTTTTTGTATAATGGCTCATTTTCTCCCAAATGATCTCTTACTGTTTCCTCAGAAAAAACGACGGTTGAAGTGTTAACATTCCAGTGGGCTTTTGCGTATCCAGCTTTTCTTCTTCTGATGACTTTTATACAAGATCTATGCTCTATATTAGCCTTGGAACTTGTGAGGAAGTGATGTGAAAATCATGATCTACATTGTTTCTTGTTACCCTAGTATCCTCCCTGTTGTTTAATTTGCTTCTCTTCTGATTGTAACTCCTTTATTCGGAAGTGTAATCCTGTAGCCATGTTTTCACCATTACCGATTATGTACATAAGTTAATTTAAATGAGATTACCGTAAACGTCTGTAGTTCAACGGTTAAGATAATTATCTTCCAAGCAATAGACCCGGGTTGGACTCTCGGCAGACACAATTTTGCTAAGATCCAAATGCAGCAAAGAAATGTTTTGTAGATGCTTGTGAAATCTTTGGCCAAGGAGATGGAGCTTGAGCAGAAACTAAGCGAAGCCTAAACTAATGTTTTCAGAAACTTGTGATATGCATTTAGACTAATATAAGAAGAAAATATAAAGCTCACAAAAATGTTATGTCTCTTTTTGTCACATTTGGTTTATTGTCTACCAGGATCATATTTAATCTAATAATCTTTCTTAGACAAACAAGAGTTTTTGTAATCAATATGAGAAGCCAGATCCGACTAGTAATAAGAATTTCTCACATTCTTTGCCATTGAATCCATTCTCTTAAAAACAACGAAAATTAAATGACAAACAAAGGTGTTACGTCTCATCACAACTCAAAGTATAGTTACATGATTTATATAATTAGCCATTTACAATATGGAGCATCTTCATGGTCCTTATACTTGGAATTCTTCTCAAAGCACTTTAAAACATGGAATCCTTGCTCATCGTAGCTTTTTTTTAAGATATATGGGCACATGAAAAAGCCATTGAAAAAGAGTGCATTCATTCATTCATAAAAATCCAAACTTTACACCTTGAGCCATATTGGGCATGTTTTGTACATTTGTATAAAGTTCTTGAAAGATAAAAACACACATAATTTCAGACCATGAACAGAATGAGGATGAATAAACATAAAACGAAAATATAGATGGCCACTTCTCTTTGATACTAGTCTTTTTTTTTCTTGGCAAATAGCTAACTTGACAAGAGAAAATCGTATGTTAATGATGAAGTTGAAGAAGATTGAAGAGACCTATAACACACAAGAACAACAAAAGTTATACTCGGTTTCTTCTTTTTAACGGAGAGAATCCTAAAAAAAAAACACTTAATAATATGAATGTTCATCATTTTCTAATGAACGTAGCAATTAAAAGTTGTTAATAATACATGCTCATTGATAGGTATTGAATCACTATATATGAATTGTTGAGATTATCTGCATCCACTTTAGTAGAGACTTCAAAGTTGAATTTTTGGTCCAAATTGTATGAATATTTGATTGTGTTGGTTTTGTTTGTGTCAAACGCCACTTGTATGTCTTTAGATTCATCTATCTGTTTTTAAATGTCATTGAACATTTTTTTGCATCTTTGAAGTTCAAATGTGCATTTGTAGTGTAAAGTAAGTCTCCATCTTTATGCTTGAAAGAACACTAAAGAATTTTTTTATTCCTACAAAGTTAAATAGGTTTCAAAAATAAGATATATATATATATGATAAAAACACAACTGAAAACAACAAATGTTTACCGTGAAGTGTAAACAACGAGATGTGGAGATTTCAATATGCAAGAAGCAGTGGCGTTTATCTTTACACTAAGAAATTAAGAGTTGCTTACATGTGGTTTGAATAGATGGGTTGGATTTCGATTATACATGATATCAATAGAAGACTTCAATTTATCATATGGTATTGATCCCATGAGAGGAAGTATTTTCTTTTTCTCATTCTCATACAATATTTTAATGTAAATTTTACGATCATCAACTATATTTTTGTCATCTACAAAGGAACAAAAAAAATATGAAAACATAACAAGGAACCAAGAAGTAAGATTGTCTTTCAATTTCCATGTGCCTTTCCATAACAAATTCATAGATTTGATGATGTTTGCCATTGTTTCTTGAAAAACCCATGAAACTACAAAAAAAATCAGCAAAATCAAGCACTTCAGCATGGTAGAAACATCAAATCCTTCTCATTGTAGTGTTTTTCAAGAGATCTGGACAGATGAAAAAGCTATTGAAAATAGTGCATTCATTCATTCACAAAAATCCAAATTTTATACATTGAACCATCTTGGCAAATTTTGTTCATATGTATGAATTCATGCAAGATAATAACACAAATAATTTGAGACCATGAACACAATGAAGATGAACAAACATAAAACCAAAACATAGCCGACCACTTCTTTGGAGCGCTCCTCTTGCCAGTTGAAAAATCAACGTTAAGGGTTAGATTAATCAACATTAACCTATAACACTAAAGCAAGAATCTTGATAAAATGAAACCCTAACCTGTGAAGAACCCTCCGAGCATGAAAATAAATGCATAATGACCTCTTAGGTTGAAACAAAAAGCTAATGAGAGATGAAGTGAAATTAAAACTTGAAATATTAGGCGGAAATAAAGACATCATTCCATTTTCTTAAAATAAAACAATGTGTTTTCTTTAGATTAATAAATAAACAACAACATTTCATAATTCATCTGTGTTTGTTAACTGTTAATTTGTGCCTTTCAAAATCCATACATTAAATTTTCGCGAATGCTTCGTCAATATATGTATTTAACATTTGATCTAACATTGTTAGATGTGTGCTAATGGTTGTGATGCATATGTGATACTCGAGCTACCATGGAGAGTGAGAGAGATGCAATCTTAAACTTTCAATCAGCAAGAGGGTTGAAGTTTTTGATCAAGCAGAATCCCCAGTGGAAATATTTTGTATGGCTAATCTCCCATTACATCTTGCAGATATCTAACTTGGCAAGCGAGAATTATGTATTGATGAAGTTGAAAATTATTATTACAAATTAACTTCGAACACTTTCAATGTCAACTCTTACACATTAGTCCTTAATCTCTGCAATATCATTCAAACCATCCAAAACTTGTTGCATAGATGGTCGCTTCTTCGTGTCCAACTTGATGCATCTTTTGATGAGTTTTCCCATTTGTATCACCGCATTGACAGGATAATCGTTTCCAAGTCTGGGATCGATTATACTCAGGATTTTATTCTTATCGGACAAGAAAGGTTTAGCTGAGATTGCACTTCTTATGTCTCTCACTCCTTTACGGAAAGCTTTTAGACCAGTTAAAAGCTCAATCAAGATCACACCAAGTGTATAGACATCGCTCTTCATGCCCAAATGACCTTAGAACATAACGTTACTTAACATCGAACCATCAAAAGATTCTAAGTTAGAAAGAAAAAGAGAGTACCTGAGATTACATATTCAGGAGGTGTGTAATCAGTTCTTCCAATGAATGCGGTCGAGATACTATCTTCAAACAAACGTAGCTCGTTTGATCCAAGATAAAACAGTTTCGCATTGTATTGCTGATGAAAGCCAAACTTCATTGTTAATTTGTTTTAGTTAAGGTCACAAAAACGGTAAGAGAATAAAATCATTTACATAAACTTTTGTTTTAAACTATAGATAGTCTTTCAACATATAACCAATATTAACTTTTATCTTATATACTACCTCCGTTTCGATTTAGTTGTCGTTATAGAGAATTTTTTTTGTTTCAAAATAAGTGTCGTTTTATAATTTCAATGCAAAATTTATTAGTTTTATCTATTATTATATTTTTCTATTGGTTGTGGTTAGGTGTATAGGTAATTGTGTTTTTATTTAGAAAATATGTAAAATTAAATGATTTCTTAATCTGCGTGTAAAAACTTAGAACGACAAGTAAAACGAAACGGAGGAAGTATTATTTAAGATCTCTTTCAATTTCCGATGTAAAAGATTTTCTTAGTTGGGCTGTGATCGTAATATAGAGTGATTACCTCGTCAACGAAAATGTCATGCATTCCGAACTCTCGAGATAACGCTCTGTTATTGACCGAGTGAAGAAATGCAAGTCCTTGAGCTATTCCAATGGCTATCTTAAGCCGTATTTCCCAAGGCAATGTTTCTTCATCTTCTGTTGAGAGAATCATGAAACTGTATACTAAGAATCTACACCCATTTTTTCTTTTAAAGCACCCATTAATTAAAAGAGATCTTAACTTCCAAAAATGTGAGCTTCAAGACTTCCCTTGTGGAAACATTCAAGAACCAAGAGGGATTCTTTAACTTCACAGCAGTAGCCTAATAGTTTAACCAAGTTTGGATGTGAAATCTTTCCTAGGCACCTAATCTCTGCCTGCAACTCAATAGTCTCCAGATACATACGTACAAATGTAAATAAAATTGCATGAATATGGTCAGATCTTGGTTACCTTCCACTCTTCTAGTTCCTCTGAACTATGTAGAACACAGTGCATGACAGAAACAGCGATCCCTGTTCCGTTTTTAGATGGAGAAAACGTGGTCTCATCGACGTATCCTTGGTAGAATGATCGACCAAAACCATTATTGTCAACTACAAGCCTATTATGCCCGAACTTCTTTGTTAGTTTCTTCACTTCCTTGGAGCTGAAGACTCTCAGATTCTCGTTTTCTAGCTCTATTTCCACATATAAATATAGATTTGAGTTATGTATTTAGATATTGTATGTAAGTAAAAGTAAAGTGCATTTAGAAACAGAGATGTACCTGGAACTGGAGGGATGGTAAGAGGCTTGGTAGAAGTTGAAGGAGCTTGTTCTTTGAATGGTTTTAGACAGTTTCCCATTGTTAGATGGAGCTAATAAATCTGTAGATTTTTGTTTCAAGATCTGAACATATCTTCATTTTTGGTTTTTAAGAGGTTGAAACTGATTCCAAGTGTGAATGTAGGCTTCAGAAAAGGTTGGTTATTGCCTCAGAATTCAACCTTTGAAAAAATCAATTTCTCATAAAATGCCAAAAAGCAATAAGTCAACAATAACTTACAAAAAATCAAGTACTCCTCCATTCATTCAATATGGACATAGCATAAACCCATTTAGTTTCATACATCAAATTCTTTATTTTGTTTATGGCTATTTTCCAAGAAAATAAGGATTCTCCATTTTTCATAAATATATTTTTACTAAGTTTTAAAAGATGATTACATAGAGACTTTTGTTGTTGTTTCCAGTAACAAATAAAAATGGAAATATACCAAAAACAAACATATCAATATCATTCATTACAAATGGAGTTGCAAATAAAATGGATCAAAAGACCAGACTAATCTGCCAAACAACTCAGATTTGCACTCCCAAAAACTATACATTTTTGTCCACCATTTCCCCTATTACCATCAAACTTCATTGATACAACACCCTCATTACTGTGCTTATTATGGGTGTGCAAACATAAATAAAACAAAATATAACTTCAGAACCAAGGATTCATCAGATCAGGCAGATACAGTTGCATTGGGGATAACAGGTGCAGGTGATGCAATGACTTCAGTAGCTGCCTTCTTTTGTGTTGCTGCTTTTGAGGTTGAAGGCCCTGGTTCACAGTGATCCCCAATGTCCAGCGTCTCTGGGAGGGTTTCTTGAGTTTCATCGCTGTATATCTACAGGAAGAGAGATCATTACATCAAAACCCAAATGTAAAATATGTGTCAATATGTGACAAAACTGATGAACTTACCTCAAGCTGAGTCAGCATCTCAATGGTTGCTTCAAGGTCACCACTATTGGCCAGGTACACATCAGTGATAGACTCTTGCGAGAGACCAGAGAATGTGACCAGAAGGTATTCAATATCCATGTCTATATCCATCTCCAAATCCAAATCATCGTCCCTTATCTGCTTGAAAGCCATCTCAGATGATTTCTCAGGCGGCATAGACACTTGAACGCCTGCAAAAGTTATCTCTTGTGTGGTGGGGTTGGCAAACACGAAGCCTTCCATATCAGCAGCATGATCCACTCTGTTTGAGAGTGGTACATATGATGCTGCATTCGGATTCAATGCAAATGCTCCTCCTGGCTTCATTGCTCCTCTGTCTTGGTAAGAACGTTACTGCCAAATTCGAAAGATAGAGGAGAGCATTAATAACTTGTGTAACACGGGAAAGACAAAACCACTTGACAAACCCTAAGGTATGATAACACAAACGTTTCTATTACAAGACACAGAACATATGATAAAAAGAAATGCTCTAGAGAGGTTACATTTAGAATCTGGTCGCGTTACTGCATGAACAAATCGATGGAGGAAAACCTAATTGAGAAATCAAGAGAAGAGTCTCCACACAAGAAAAAAAAAGAAGGGAAGAAGAGTGATTATATGGGGGAAGGATCGTCTTGACCTCGTCAACGATGGACGTAAAAAGGACAAGGACAAACGAAACATCAGGAGAGAAAATGAGCTTACCAGAGAATAAAACTAGCGTTGAAGATCGCTCGACCAAAGAGAGATGAGACCCTAAACGTGTCAATGGAAAGAGAGACAAATGCCACTAATGTAATGATGATGGCTTATTTATCGTTTTATGCGACTTAATTATTACGAGGACGTGATGACCATTACTGGTATATTAAACCGGAAATTAGATTCATTAATTCGGTTTACAGTTCGGTTAAGTAATAATATCAATTGATATCCATACTAGTATCAAAAAAACAAAGAGTGGACAAGTAAAGCTCCAAAAAAACCGCCATAGCCATGGCTCTTCTTTGTCTTTTCAGGTAGTTCATTTTGAATATTTGGTTAACTCACGCCATTGGCTTTGATGGCATGACATGCTTACTATGATAGCAAAATTCTTCAGTCACCGTCTTAAGAGATGTACATGTTTCTGTCTGAAACAAAGAAAAATAGCAGATAACTTGGCTCTTATAGAAGATGATAGACATGTTCATCAAAGCGACTCAAGAGTTAATAATAACTTACACAATAAAAACACCAGATGATTCTGAAGCTAAGGAAGTTTAGGCTTGAAGTTAACCCGCAGCGATTTTTTCACCTCCAGCTGCCGCTACAAAAGGTTTTAAAGATTCAGTTTCAAAGGAGTTAGAAGATTACACACACACTGCAATACTTGTCTACCAAATCTAGTACCTTAATAACCGTTTGAAACGCATGGTCAGATCTAGCTCGGTGCAAGCACCATGCCATTGCCATTTCATATTCAAGGGTGTTTGGCTGAGAGCCACGCGATGTAGACACTGCACCTCTCTGGAAAAAAAATTTGAAGACCAATGAACAGGAAACTAATTAACTTGTGGTGTGAAAGGTCAGTGAACACAATACCGTGTCTCGTCGCATTTGAGTTTTCTGTAGTTTGATATGGCCGCAGAATGATGACGGCTTCCCAGGAGGATTAATCTTAGCAAACGCAGCAACAAGGGGCCTGTTAAACAGAAAAAAGGAAGATCATAATGCACACATGCATACACATCATAGCACATGGATATGTCATGAGCGGTTTACCTCCCACTTGATAGCAACAAGCATCCCTTATCTAGTCTTCTACTCGCTCTTTCTGCAGCTTGTCTTGAATTGAATATGACCAAAGCTTCACCTGTACATCAACGGATGTGAGATGCCACAGTAAGGCTCCTCATACTATTTCTAGTAACTCAGAACCATAAATTTGTAGCTTACCAGTATGAGAAATAGTGACTGATGTACGCTCTATCATCCTCGCTGTAGATTGCTCATTCAAAGCAGAATAGACTATATCCTGAAATATAATTCATAAGTTTCTTAGATAACATATAAGGAGGGAGTGAAGGGAGGTTATATGAGGTAAATCTACATGAGGTCACATTGATGAGTCAAATACAAAATATGTTTAAGAGGCTTCTAAATAAGACATCCCTACTACCTGCACTTCATCAGATGTGTAAGTAGGATCCAAGTTTTGAAGGAGAACAAGTCTCTCTTCCTTTTCTGCTTCCCTCATACTTTCTTCCCAAGGCTGGCCATGGTTTAGAAATTTTAAAAATCAGAAAACATCAAGAAAATTTAGAAACAATCAAGAATATATAGGGAAAATACTTACAAGAGGTCGAAACCATTTGCTGTTCACCTGAGATCAATTAAAAGGAAACAAAAATCTATTAGATGAACCTCCATGCTTACAAGCACTGTGGTAACAAGTAACATAATGAGAAAATAGCAGAACATCACTAGAACCCTACATCATACAACGTGAAGGACTGTAAAACAAAACTGCTACTACAAGAATCAAGACAAAATCTCCTGACACAGCCAGTTCCAAACCAATGTAATAAATATAAACTTACAGCATCCGGCTTTTGTTTCACTTCAATTACTTGATAACCTCTTTCATAATCATCTGCCAACGTCTCGTCCTTAGCGTGTTTTATTAGCTTACCATCAAAGCTGGGTTTCTTGGGTAAACCTTTTTCAGTTGTAGCTTTTACATCTTTTCCTTCAGAAACTGACATACCAAGATCTCGCTTCTTCTTGACCCTACCGGGCTTCTCGGGAGGGGCTTCTTCTTCGGTCACTTTGTCTCTAGGTCTCTTACAAGCTTCTGCATCTCTTTTACCTTCAGAACTAATATCTCTAAGTCTCTTAAAAGGATCCGTATCTCTTTTACCACCAGAACTAATGTTCTGCAAATTGTTTGTGCCACGTCCATTTGATACTGTATCAAAACCATCTAGTTTCCGTTTCTTTTGAGGCCTGTCATCCAATCCGTTTGACTCTTTACTGTATCTTTCTCCACCGGGTATAGAGTTTTGTTTATTCAATGTTTTTTGAACATCATTTGCTTGAGATTTGTAGGGACTGGAATGATTTACCCTCGAAGTGGAACCAGAAGCTTCACAAGTGTTGCTGTATCTGATTTCTGCAGGCAGAGATTTCTGTTTGGTAAATTGTTTTGTAACTTCACTTTCTTGAGATCTGTTGCCATCACAATGATTTCCACTAGAGCCAGAAGCTTCACAAGCGTCATGTTCTTTACGGTGGGCCGTGCTTTCCTGCACACTAGAATCCTTGTTAGACCTTTCTTCTGTAAGTGTAGATATCTTTGTAGCCAGTTGACTGTGACCTTTTTCTTTCCCTTCTTCCCGACCATAACTGCTTTCTCTAAGGTCAGAAGATTCAATAGAGTTATCTTCAGTTTCCCGAACTGAACCACAAGCTGGAGGAACATTTGGTTTCAAACTATCTAGATTTCCATTTATGTCTTGAATTTTCTGTACAGCAGTTGCTTCTTTCTTACTACCCGCTCTGTTGAAGAGAAATGTAACTGCATGAGCCATGATGTAAAAAAAATCAAGATATAGCTATTTATCACAGAGGAGAAATATGTAAGGTAGCAAATGAGATGAAAACAAAATGTACCGTCAACTCCAGCAATTTTATCATCTATTGTATCCAAGACTTTAGAGCTTCCAACATCAAATGCTCGGCGAAACACAAAGTCTGCTGACTTGATTTCTTCATCTGTTGGTTGTGGATTCCTTTTGTCCTTTGAGATGCATAGAACGGAGCATTTTCCACAAATTGCTTCCTAGTGAACTAAAGTTTATCAGTAAACATGCAGGTGTACGAAGTAATTCCTTGCACCAGCTATAAATACATAGTGAAACGAAAATTACGACCAAAAAGTGATGCAAAGGACAATCTATCGCTTGGAACAACCACAGAAACAAATCAAAAGTACTTGATACATATTCCTAGTTGCCTATCAACAACTACAAGTCACAATTGACATCAGCTTCTTACATGCTTTGGTGTGAGATCTGTGTCGAAGTGACACAAGAAGAACATAAGCTACTTGGAGACATATGTTGGGAACATAGAACAAGTTATCGAATCAAAGAATATAAAAGTGGAGAGACAATAAAGTCAGTCCTCAGCGTAATAAGAGATGCATCTCAATTTTAAATAAGCAAAAGAATGGAAAGAAGGAGAATCAGTTACCAATGGGTTGACATTAGCGAGGCCAGGACCTTCACCAGATGCCAAAAACAGTTCCTTTGCAAGTACATCTGGGACTCCTTCAAGTAAATGTGGCGAAATCTCAGAAGGTCTAAAGAACCAGAGAAGCTTGACTTGCCTTGGGTTCGTTGCACGCTTATTAGTGTGTTCCCAAATTTTTATGATCTTGGCAACAAAGAGTTCATGAGAGTCACGTTCATTGGGATCACCAACTAAGACACAGTCATAAAGAGAGTATTCATCACCGTCAAAGGTGAAAGATTCATAGAACTGAGCATCTTTCTTTTTTCCACCAATTCTTCTCTTTTTACCCCACTTAAATTCTAAGCCTTCATCTCCTGCTGCCTCTTCCATCCTCTAAAAAGTTGCAGCTTTCTACCTGGAACAAGTAGCATAATAGTGCACCCAAATTAGAATTGCAAGTCTGTCTTAGTTTTTGACATTGTGTACAAAAGCTAATCTATCTCAACAGACTAAGCAATGGTCAGGTCATTAAACAAAACCATCCAATACACTGGAATAACATGCCATGACCAAACCATAAGTAGTCAGGACTCAAGACTAATGTAAACCAAGGAATAAAGATGCCAAATTAGAAAAAAGAAGAAGCACAATCACATAGTAATGACAAGAACAGATGCCCGCAAGGCAAGAACAAAAAAAAAAGAATAGTAAGCAAGTTGGTTGGTCCACAAATAGTATAATAAAAGAACAAGATCAACAAAACTACCCAAAGGTGACATTTTTAATGCAATGTAGGCTGATATAATAAGCTTTTAGTGTTCTTTAAAAACATAGATTAACTGGGAAACAAGAACACTAAAAGTCCATTCAATAAAAATGACAACTTTTTTACCTTTTTCACACTTTCACTGGTCACCGAACAGATGATCGAACCCTAGGACACCCAATGCTCGAAACCAGAGCAACGCGAGTTCGATTAAGTTATCGCGGAGAGAGAGAGAATGAACCCTAATTCCTCGTTCAACGGTTACGCTACTCACTCACTCTCGTCTTTTATCTCTCTCGCTCAGATTTATGTTTAATATAATAAAGTTCAAATGAAATCTCTTTTCCTGGTATTCAAATTTTGTTGAAGATTGTTGCAGTTTCAAGAGTCACTGTAAAGGGACACTCTGTTCATGTTATTGAATTGATGCAAGCGCTTGTTTTGATTTTCCTTTTCCGAATTGTATAAACTTTTGATAAATTCAAAACCCGAAGATTATTTTTTTCTTATAGATAAAAGTCAGTTAGTCAGATACTAAAAATTAGTTATGAGCTTTTGACATGATTATCTCCTCGGATCAGTACATAAACACACATTGTTAAGAAACTAAGATATGGTTTTCTGATTAGAAGGACACAAAATAATGTTTCGTCTTCGTTAGGGCCGAGAAGTTTTAAATAATTGGGTTTAGAGATGCTGGGCTCGTTTTATATGGGCTATGGAATTCCTATCATAAACTAAAACGACATCGTTTCGATGTCAGACAATAAAAAAAGAGATTGCGGTGAGCGTGGATCGAACACGCGACCTTCAGATCTTCAGTCTGACGCTCTCCCAACTGAGCTATCCCCGCAAGTTGTTTAAACAGCTATATACTTTTTATTAAGCACTATAATATATTAGTTACAAAATCTGAGAGAAGCCCATCGACTACACTTATCTTTTGTACGACTCTCAACGACAGAATACAAAAACAAAAATCTTAGCGTTGCATTAATCAATAACATTGCACAAGAAATGGTACACAACCTGTTCTTTGTTATATAAGTCTCCTTCCTAATAAAGATAACCTGAAGAAGTGTGGTTGGGTTCTTTAGTGTTTGAGCCAGTAGTTTCTTAGCTGAGCCATATGCAACAATATCTCGTCCCGGCCTTGATTTGTCACACTGCTGGTCATAATCCATGGTGGTGTTGTCTCAAAGAACCCTTGCATCAGATCTTGGAACTCCTTTATATTCTCCTCCGGTCTCTTCCCTCCGTTTTTCTTCTTCTTCCTCTTGTCACATTTCGTGAATACCATAGTCATAGGAACCTGAGTTTATAGATTAACAAAAATTCATTCCACATATAAACATAAGTAGTAAAAATCTTAAACATGTTGAACAACTAATGAGTTTCCAAGAGTTCCTTGAGGTTTAGAACCGTTTCTTTCTTTTTTATACCTGGTTTTGACCAAGCCAGCTAGCGTAGTCGAGATCGATTTGCTTTGCAGGAAGGCTGGCATCAACTAGCAAAAATACTGAGACTAATGTTGATCGGTTTAGGAAATAGTCTTTAGTGAATTTGTTCCAGTCTTGTTTAAGTTCATGGGGTGCTGATGCATACCTGCAAATATCAAATGCATCAACTTCATTTTTTTACAGAGAAAGTCTGAGAAATTCCCCAATAAATAAACTGTAGCTGCAATTGAAAGTATGATTGAAACGTGATGAGACTGACACAGATTTTCAGAACATTCTCATGTTCAGATTCTGATGGCCAGAGCCAATTCAAGGGACTATGGCAAGGGTCTCATAAGCAAATGAAAACAAAAATGTAATACAAGCTTAAACTTACCCGTAGCCAGGCAAATCTACCAAGTACCAGTTGTCGTTGATCCGGAAATGATTAATGCATTGCGTCTTTCCTACATGAAAGATAAATTACCAAGAGTTAATTCTTGCAAGAATCTCTTCTAAAGGAATCAATGCGCATAAACAATCTAATGCTAGGATTGCTTTAGCGTTGTACAATTACAAGTATTATCCAATCTAACAGATTGTAAGAACAAGCTACATTTCCACACTATAGAGATAGTTCTTCCAATAAACATCCAAATTCCATTGACATGAAATTGTTATAGCAAGATCAAGCGTGATACATTACTCAAATCATTAGAGCGACGCCATCTTGGTAAACATTAAAACCACCTGAACAAGTACTAGGAACTAGTCTATTGGTTCTGTCCTATTGAATATTGATCTAGACTAGAGATGGATTCCATCTTGGGCACTTCAGAATTCAAATGCTGTAGAAGCATCATTTCAGTCAATCAATTGACCAAAGCTTCGAACAAAAACAAATATCAAGTTACCAACGCTCTCATATATCCTCATGAACACTACGAACTAAGTAGATCACTGTGCCCTTCAATTCAGATTCACATGACATTTCAACCGGAAAAGCCAAGCTTCCCACTTAAGAGTAGTGAGTATATCTGCAAGTGCCAAAAGCACAATCCAGACCAAAGCACGAAGCTTTTGCCACTATCCACACAAAAGAACGAAGCTTTTTATCGATAAATCTAATTACGCCTACAATAATATAGAATCAAACATCAGCTGAAGGATACTCACATCGATGTAAAACTCATCTTACCAGGTTTCTTAGAGGTCAAGGCAAGTCGCTTCCTCTTCACCAACGAATTGAGAAGCGAGGACTTCCCAACATTGGATCTCCCGACAAGCGCAAACTCCGGCAACCCATCGGCCGGACAATCCTCCGTCCGGACACTGCTCTTCACATAGTCAGCCTGAACCACCTGCGCGTCTCTCGCGTACTTGCTGAGCACTATGTTCGAACCCTTCAGTATCCTAGTCATTAGCCTCGACGGGTCTTCTCCGGAGATATCCGTCTCCGGCGGGATAAAAAGCTTGTCGAGCGGAATCTCAACGGGAGCATCTTCTAAATTGGATGAATCCGAGACCGGTTCAACCGTGGCGAGATTGGATTTGGGCGCGAGTGAGAAAAGGGTTCTAGCTAGTTTAACCGGCGGGCTAGGGTTTATGAAATTGAAATGCGAAAAAGCGAGAGAGAAATGGGATTTAGCAAAGATGGAGAGATGAAGTCTTGGAAGCTGAGATAGAATCATATCTGATTGATTCTCTTCACTTCTTTTATATCAGTATAGTCGTGTGTGTAGTTTGATCTCTCTAGATCCTGAGAGCAGCCATGGATGTTCAAGGAGAGAGGTTGAAGAAAATATCCGCAGCGAAACGCAGCGTTTTGCTGGTGTAATCTTTCCTTATTTACAATTTTTCCTCTCTATTTCTACGATTGTATCAATTCGCCACAATATATTTTATGACATGGAATATAAGGTCATCTCATGTAAGATCGTAAACATTAGCGTCTCTTTGGACTAAATAGATATAATAAAGGGGAATATTAGGAAAACATAATAAGTAGGAGGAGTGAATAGCAAATCGGGTCGTTGGCATCATCTTCTCCCACCTCTCGACGCACGAGACTCGACCAGTGAACCAAAATCTATCTACATTTTAGCAGCGTCTTGCTTCTGATCTGGGATTGATTCTCTCCGATCGGATTGGTCTCTGCTACGGTGGATCTCACGGCGTAAAAATTCAGTCATATCTCAACCTTAACCATATTAGCGATGCCTCCTCCAGCTGCTTCGGCGCGTTATCCGTCACCGTCTCAACCTTCAGGGTAACTCATGATCTATCCCTTTCATATCTCTCGATCAACACCGCTTAGCTTCACCTTGCTTCCTTGCTTTCTTAAGATAAGAATCAGCGATCAGTTTTATGATTCGATCACAATTGTAACGGATCTTAGTTTCTGGATTAGACTTAGATCAATGTGTATTTGTATGTGTATGTTAGATAATCTGATCTGTCTTTAAGCAAATGAAGCGTGAATTGAATCTATAATTTTCCAGGAAAAGCGAAGTGACAGATCTGAAATCTCAGCTTCGCCAGCTAGCTGGAAGCAGAGCTCCAGGAGTTGATGATTCTAAGCGTGACCTCTTCAAGAAAGTGATATCCTACATGACTATTGGCATTGACGTCTCATCTGTATTTGGAGAAATGGTCATGTGCTCGGCCACATCAGACATTGTTCTGAAGAAGATGTGTTATCTTTACGTTGGAAACTATGCGAAGGGTAATCCTGATCTTTCCCTTCTGACCATCAACTTTCTCCAAAGGGATTGTAAAGATGAGGACCCTATGATCCGTGGACTTGCTCTGAGGAGTTTGTGTTCTTTACGAGTGCCAAACCTTGTTGAGTATCTGCTTGGTCCCTTGGGGAGTGGGCTAAAGGATAATAACAGCTATGTGAGAACAATTGCTGTAACTGGTGTGCTAAAGTTGTATCACATCTCAGCCTCGACATGCATTGATGCAGAGTTTCCTGCCACGCTGAAAAGTTTGATGCTTCATGATTCAGATGCTCAGGTTAATTTTGTTTTACATGTAGTATATTTTGTTGAAAGCTCTTGGAAATAGACTCTCCCTAACAAATCACTTGTTTTGTGTAATTAGTACCTTTCTGATATGAAATATGCTGTCAGGTAGTTGCCAATTGCCTGGCTGCACTTCAAGAAATTTGGAGTTTGGAAGCAAGCCATTCTGAGGAAGCGTGTCGGGAGAAGGAATCCTTGCTTAGCAAACCAGTTATATATTATTTCTTGAATCGGTATGTGGCTTCAGCTCCTCCTTCAAACCAGTTTTTGTAGTCGTATCTAAAAAGGGAGAAGCAAATTTCACTATGGTGGTATTTCTTTGCAGGATCAAGGATTTCAATGAATGGGCGCAATGTCTTATACTTGAGTTAGCAGTAAAATATGTGCCGTCAGATAGTAATGATATTTTTGATATTATGAATCTGTTAGAAGACAGACTTCAGCATGCGAATGGTGCTGTTGTCTTGGCAACAGTCAAAGTGTTTCTGCAGTTGACACTCTCCATGACTGATGTTCATCAACAGGTACCTTATCCTTAATCATGGAAAACAATCCTGATGGAATAAGTTTTGTGTGGGATTTTATGATGATACGTTTGTGGAATAGTTTCCGTAGTGTCCAAAAAAGTGAGCATAGAATTACTTTAGGTGACGTTTTCTGAAAGTTTGAAAATCAGATTTGCGTTTCTAGCAAAAGAAAGTCATCACCTCTGGAAATCTTGATTAGTTTTTTTTCAGCGTTAATCATGATCACTGTCTCACTGATACCAAATGATATTGTTTAGGTATATGAGCGTATTAAATCTCCACTTCTGACTCTCGTTAGTTCTGGAAGTCCGGAGCAGTCGTATGCTATCTTGAGTCACCTTCATCTTTTGGTTGTCCGTGCGCCATTCATCTTTGCCTCAGATTATAAGCATTTCTACTGCCAGTACAATGAACCTTCATATGTCAAAAAATTGAAGCTTGAGATGTTGACTGCTATTGCAAATGAAAGCAACACTTACGAAATTGGTATTGTTTTATATCATGTGAATATGGAATCTGGAATGAAAACTTTCCGTTTTTGGCTCTTTAATGTGATTGTTTCGTGATTTTCTTTCCACTCAGTGACGGAACTGTGCGAGTATGCTGCAAACGTTGATATTGAAATTGCAAGGGAATCAATTCGGGCAGTTGGGAAGATTGCTTTGCAGCAGTATGATGTGAACGCGATTGTTGATAGACTTCTTCAATTTCTGGAGATGGAAAAGGACTATGTCACTGCTGAAACTTTGGTAAACTATCATACGTACTATTCACCGGATGATCACCCAGTCATATTATTTGCATTTTCATTATGAATCTACTTGTCTGGCTTCTCCTTTAGGTTCTTGTGAAGGATCTTCTAAGGAAGCATCCACAATGGAGCCATGATTGCATTTCTGTTGTTGGCGGTATCAGCAGCAAAAACATTCAGGAACCCAAAGCCAAGGCAGCTCTTATATGGATGTTGGGTGAATATGCCCAGGACATGAGTGATGCTCCTTACATTTTGGAGAATCTGATAGAGAACTGGGAGGAAGAGCATTCAGCTGAGGTCCGTTTGCATCTCCTAACTGCAGCTATGAAATGCTTTTTCAAGAGGGCACCTGAGACTCAGAAAGCCCTAGGAATAGCTCTAGCTGCAGGGATTGCTGATTTTCACCAGGTATCATCGTTTCTTCCCCTTCCAAATTTCTCTTGTTTTGAAATCATTGACCCATTAGATCACTTATTCAACATTACCTGTTGGAGTAGGATGTTCACGATCGAGCCTTGTTCTACTATCGGGTTCTGCAACACGATGTGCATGTGGCAGAACGTGTTGTTAGTCCTCCACAACAGGCGGTTTCAGCCTTTGCTGACACTCAAAGCAGTGAAATCAAAGACCGTATATTTGACGAGTTTAACAGTCTTTCTGTGATCTACCAGAAGGTATGTTTCCTGACTTTACTGTCAAAACCAGTGTAGCAGTATGCATTGAAAATCTTTACTATTATTCAGAGGTTTTTAGTTGCGTTCTTATTAACATCAAAATTATGGCAGCCATCTTACATGTTCACGGATAAGGAACACCGAGGGCCCTTTGAGTTTTCAGACGAACTTGGAAGTACTTCCATCACACCTGAAGTCTCCAGTGACATTGTTCCAGCTCAGCAATTTGAGGCAAATGACAAGGACCTGCTTCTGAGTACTGACGAGAAGGACGACAACAAAGGACTTTCCAGTAACAATGGTTCCGCATACACAGCTCCATATGAAAACTCTAATATATCCTCGCAAATGCAAGAACTTGCAATCTCCGGCCCTGCCACGTCCTCAACTACCACACAACCTAGCTTCGATTTTGATGATCTCCTTGGTTTGGGTTTATCAGCTGCTCCTGCTCAAACACCATCACCACCTCTTTTAAAGCTTAACGCAAGAGCTGCTCTAGATCCACGTGCCTTCCAACAGAAATGGCGCCAACTAGCCATATCATCAACACAGGTTTTTCTTCTCCCCCACAATGTTCACCTTCTAACATGATTAGATGCATTTGGAGCTCTTAGTATTGTAACATTCATAACTTCATTTGCAGGAGTTCTCCGTGAACCCCCAAGGAATCGCGGCCTTGACAGTTCCACAATCACTTATCAAACACATGCAGAGTCATTCCATTCACTGCATCGCATCGGGAGGTCAATCTCCAAACTTCAAGTTCTTCTTCTTTGCTCAAAAGGAAGCTGAACCCTCGGACTATCTCACTGAGTGCATCATAAACTCTTCATCGGCGAAAGCTCAGATAAAAGTGAAAGCAGACGAGCAGAGTACCTCTCAGGCATTCGCCACTGCATTTGAAACAGCCTTGTCCAAATTTGGCATGCCTTGAAAAAAGCTCTTTTATGTATCAATAGAACTCGCTGGATTGGAACTCTACATTAAATACTCTTTGAGCTTTTTAGTCTCTCCCACCTTTGATTTTGTTTTGTTCTTTGTGTTGTAGAGCATAAGAGATATTCTGTAATGGAGAGGCACTTCCTTAAGACTTTTGGAACTTTGAAATGATTTGGCCATGTTAACGTTACAGGTTCAATACATTGACGTTGTAGTGGACTCATGGATTCTGATATGAACGGGATTTGTCCATGATAACGTTTGTCCAAACTTTTGTGTTCAATATGCAAAATAAAAACTTTGGGCCTCATACGTTAGATTTGTAAAAATGAAGGTTAGTTTTGAAAATTTAGATTTTATGAGGACGACCGAATGAAAAAAACAAAAGTCTACGAGTCTTTTTGGGTGTTTTTATATTCTCTAGAGTGGTTACGATTTCTTCATTGTTGCAACTTGTAAGGAAGAGAGGAGGAGATAGGGAAGTGAGAGGGGGAAACCCTAGATTCGATTTGGTTCGTCTCTCGAATCGAAGCGATGGTGTTCTACTTCAAGGCCCGACCTGATGCTGGAGACTACACCATCTTCATGGGGCTTGATAAGTTCGAGAACGAGGAGCTCATCAAGTACGGCTTCCCCGAAGACGTCTGGTGAGCGAGACATAATATCCTTTTTTATATATTCCGATCATTTGATTGTTTCTGTCTCGTAATCGATGCTAGTTTAGTTGGTTTCATCGAATTTCGATTTTGTTCCCCTTGTTTGGGTCAGATTTTTTGGTGTATTTTTAGATTGGTGAAATACGGGAATGATTGGGGAAGAATATGGTGGTCAACCCTTTTCTCAAGTTTTGTTTTTGATTATTTCACTTGAGTTATAAGTATGTGCTATGTGCTAAGTCTTTGCTATGGAGCTGTTGTTTATCTTATATATTTTTATCGAATTTTGTTATCTTTTAATTTCCAGGTGACGTACTTTTTTCAGAACTTTTGTTTTGAATTTTGGTAGAAGGGATTATTGGTTAGTTTCTGTTTCTGGAATTGTTTGTTTGTTTAGAGATATGCATTAGAAATGATGGAAGATTATGATACTAGCTCAAATGTTTTCATCGGTATTTTATTTTCAGGATATTGTATGTTTATTCTCCACGCCTGCTGTGTTTGCTATATTCAAAAACTTTCATGTGTGTAGATATGAATTAGGGATTGACGGATTGTTACCTTCTAGTTTGACAGATTCGCTTTTTTTATAAACAAACTATTGGAGTTTCATGGATGTCCTATTGATAACATGTGCTGTTTGTTTACCTTTATAATCTTGCAACTGCCTTCTTTTTTACCGAGTAAACTCTTGGATCTTCACCTTCTCAGCATCATTTCGGCTTATTAAGTTGAATGCGACCAAATGCTAAAAGTAATTTTCATTTGACGCAGGTTTCACGTTGATAAAATGTCGTCAGCTCATGTTTACCTGAGGCTTCATAAAGGCCAAGGTTTTGATGACATTAGTGAAGGTGTGCTTGAGGACTGTGCTCAGCTTGTGAAAGCTAACTCCATTCAAGGTAAACACTGAAACCCTTTTCCACTTTTTGTTAACTTAACATTTACATAACCATTGGTCTTGGAGTATCAGTTTGTTCCCATTTCTCAGTTTTGTTTAGAAGGAGGGCACATATAGGTTATATACTGTTTTCTTACCGACTGGCTTCTGGGATTATGTGCCAGGCAACAAGGTGAACAACGTCGATGTTGTGTACACTCCTTGGTCCAATTTGAAGAAAACCGCCTCCATGGATGTTGGTCAAGTTGGTTTCCACAATTCGAAGATGGTAAGCTTCTTCGTCTCTCAAGAAAACTGCTCTAGCATGTTTGCAAAGAAATGATGACACCTAACTGATATTGGGTTTCTTTAAGGTCCGGACTATCAGAGTGGAGAAACGAGTCAATGATATAGTTAACAGGTTGAACAAAACAAAGGTTGAGAGAACCCCTGATCTGAGAGGTATGTGTTTAGTTTGGGGGCTCTTCCCTAAATTCCAATAGGTAGAGATCATGCATACATCTTTCTCGTTCTTACAAGCTTTGCCAGTCATTTTTAAATCTATTACATTGTATGGTTGTTTCATAATGAAGCCGAGAGAGAAGCTGTGAATGCTGCAGAAAGAGCTGAGAGGAAGCAACATCTCAGGGAGAAGGTCAGCTTTCTGTTTTGGTCCTTGTCATCTTCTTGTTTTGTGAAATGTCTCTGTTGATCAGGCTTTGACTCAGATCCTCCTTGTTTATTTATGGGTTTTGCAGAAGAAACGTGAAGAGATAGAGAGGCTGGAGAAGGAGAGGCAAGCAGAGATGAGGAGCTACAAGGGATTGATGGTAACTGATAAAATGACATCCAACAAAGACATTGCTTCAAGCAACAAGTCACTTCAAGAACTCGAAGACGATTTCATGTAAAAGCTATTAAGTAATGACGAAAAAGCTATGAAGCCCTTAGTCTCTTTCGTCCATTGAAATGTTTCAGATTGAATCTGTGAGTTGTGAGAGAGAAAAAAGAGAGCATTACATCTTATATAACACTGGTGAGCCAGTGATCTGGTGCGATCATGGTTTACTCTACCTTGCTGTGTTTGTTGAAAATCTTTTACTACCCTTTTATTTTTTTACTCTTTACATTTGATCTCGAAATTAATTTACCATAGGTATAACCCCCGCTTCATATTAATCTGATCTTATTAGCTCTCAAAGTCAGTGTACGGTTTTGGATTTGAGTAACATTATTAAATTACACCATGATTTTAAGGCACAGTATCCAACTCTTTTTTTGACATCATCTAATATTTATATATACCATATCCAATGTTTCACACAAATCACAATCTGAAATCACATGTTCTTAATTAATCAAATGGTTGAAAACAAATATCCAGATATTCGGTTTAATACATCAATAATTCTAAAACTTCATGTAATATGCAAGGCTACACAAAACATATAATACAATTTAAAATCTACTTTAGTAGATCTGCAACCTAAAGTCCCATGATTTGAAATCATTCCAGTGGGTGGCCCCAAAGTTAGTACCAACGATCAGTAGCCCAACTAATCTGTAGTGGAAATCACAATGAGTAAAAAAATATGTGGGTAAAATTCGAAAAAGGAAGAAGAAGGGGGAAGAAAATGAGAACAACAATAATGACACACGACAAGAAAAAAAAATAGCAGACACGTGACCGATAATATTTAAAATGAACGGCTGAGATTAACTAAGATCACAGAGTCAGAGCCGCTTGATAGGAAAAACAAAACGTTATGCAAAATTCCGAAGTTGCGCCATTCATGTTTCGAAATAGCTAACGCCGACCGTTTAGATTTCTCTCTTAAATCTTCTCTCATTTGATCCCAAAAGTTTTTTTAAATCACTCCATCTCTCTCTCTCTAACCAGACAGTGAAGTGTGTTTTTGCCCCAATCTGAGATTTCTCGTTTGCGATTTGAGTTTAGTTGGACCATTGTGGTCTGTCTAGTTAGAGATCTGATCGCTTCCGTTTCCTGAAGCTCGAGTCGGTGAGTTCTCGAACCTCATGGTTAGAGATCTTCAACTAAGTCTGATTAATCGTCGTATCTAGGTTTATTTTTGTATATGATGTCATTGTTAATTGATTGTCAATTTAATTGATTGTCACTGTAATAATTTTAAGCTTCGTTGTATGTTTAGTCCTAATGGTAATATATATATGGACGGAGGAGAATTACTTTGTTTGATAATGTTTTGGAGTGCATGTTGCAGAGAAGAAAGGCAGCGTATGGGAACTGGAGTTACTATTTTTGTTTTTTCATTGAAGAGATATGGAAAGTGAGTGTGCAACAACAATCTCAACTCCTCCTCCTGATGGGCTTACTGAAGGGAACCCCTCGAAATCGCGTCATGGGTATGCTTCTTCTTTTTTTATGTAACTTACTAAATAAGGTGAAGAAAGCGTTTTCATGTCCCATCTATGCATGCCAACAAGTTTTGTTTTTCTTGTTTACTTTGTCTATTTGATTACTAGATTCTCATGTTTGGCCTATCTAGAATTGAGTTGCATGACAATTAATCTTGTGTCTCGATTTTACAGGAGGACTAGTGGCCCTGCAAGACGTTCAACTCGAGGTCAATGGACAGCAGAAGAGGTAAACTTTCATGTTTCCTCCAGCTTTTATTTTAAAAACATTTTTTTTTACCAGTGGCGCTTGCTTGATACATCCAACAAAGTCCACCCTGTGTGTGTTCATTTGCATGATACCATTGATCATGCTACATATAATTAGTTGCTTTTTATGCCTAAGTGCATTTTGCTTAGAACATATATGTAAAGTACTAAATCAGAGATACAGAAGAAGTGGCCTTTTTGCATATGTACGTTTCTTCACTCTTTGATCATTTGTTGACCAAGCATATTTTGCAGGATGAGATTTTGAAAAAAGCTGTCCACAATTTTAACGGGAAAAACTGGAAGAAGATAGGTAAGTCTCACAGTGTCACATATTTTGCTATAATTGGATCTCACATCTTTGTCTGATCTGCTTTTTCTTAACTTCCAGCTGAATATTTCAAGGATCGAACTGATGTACAGTGCCTCCACAGGTGGCAGAAGGTCCTTAATCCTGAACTTGTTAAAGGGCCGTGGACAAAGGAGGTGATACAGATTTTTTTTCTTCACTACTTTTGGATCTGTATCTTGCGTACTTGACCCCATATGACTGCTTATTGCTCTGGTTTGTTATGTGTGTAGGAAGATGATATGATTGTTCAGTTAATCCAAAAATATGGGCCGAAGAAGTGGTCCACTATTGCTCGGTATTTACCTGGCCGTATCGGAAAGCAGTGTAGAGAGAGGTATAGTTATATGGACATTTCTCTAAAACAAACAGTGTTTCACTAGCACTTGAAAGCTTTCAGTCTCTAGATTTTTTTTGTGACTGATATAGGTGGCATAATCACCTCAATCCTGCCATAAACAAGGAAGCTTGGACTCAAGAAGAAGAGCTGGTTCTGATTCGTGCTCATCAAGTATATGGTAATAGATGGGCAGAGTTAACAAAGTTCTTGCCTGGAAGGTACTAATAGTGACTGATATCTGAAGATAATTGTACATCTTATTCAATCATAAATACTCCTCTATTTGTTTAGGCAATGTACTTTGCGTTGCTATGTTATCAACAGGTCGGACAATGGAATTAAAAATCACTGGCACAGTTCAGTTAAGAAGAAACTGGATTCCTATATGTCGTCTGGCCTTTTGGATCAGTACCAAGCCATGCCTCTAGCTCCTTATGAGAGAAGCTCCACGTTGCAATCTGCTTTTATGCAGAGTAATATAGATGGCAATGGCTGCGTAAGTGGACAGGCAGAGAAAGAAATAGAAAACTGTCAGATTTCAAGCATGGCTGGCTGCTCTATATCTGCTAGGGATTATCAAAATGGAATGATAAACATGGGGCAACATTTTCACCCCTGTGAAAACTCTAACAAGAATTATCATTCAGATCAGTATTATTATCCGGAATTGGAAGATATCTCGGTCTCCATCTCAGAACTCTCTTATGACATGGAGGACTGTTCACAGTTTCCTGATCATAATGTCTCAAATTCTTCGAGCCATGATTACCATTTTGGTTTTCAGGGGCTGTCGGATATTTCGCTTGAGATGAGACATAATATGTCAGAGTTACCGATGCCATACACCAAGGAGAGCAAGGAAGCTTCTCTGGGAACTTCAAACTCTACATCAAATATAGATGTGGCAACTTACACCAACACAGCAAACATTTCTAGGTCTGAAACGGAATGTTGCAGGATCCTTTTCCTTGATCAAGAGAGTGAAGGGATCAGTGTTTCTAGATCTTCAACTCAAGAGGCAAACGAGGTTGACCAGGCAGACTATCAAACTCCTGTTTTCTGTGCATCAGCTTCAGACAGCCAGATTTCAGAAGCTACAAAATCTCTTATGCAGAGCTCTTCTTCAAAGTCTATTGCAACACCTGCCTCAGGCAAAGGAACTCTCCGGCCGTCACCTTTAATCATATCACCTGATAAGTATTCCAAGACGTCATGTGGATTGATATGTCATCCTTTTGAGGGAGAACCAAATTCCAGGACAAATGAAAATGGTGGCTTCATATGCATTGATGATCCATCAAGCTCTACTTGCGCTGATGAAGTGGCTAATAACTCCAATGAAGAAGATCAATCATATCATTTGAATGATTCCAAAAAGTTGGTTCCAGTGAACGACTTTGCTTCTCTAGCAGAAGTTAAGCCACGTTCTCTTCTTAAGCATGAGCCAAACACGACAATCGAGCAGCATCATGAAGATATGGGAGCATCATCAAGTCTTTGTTTTCCAAGCCTTGACCTACCTGCTTTCAACGATCCGCTGCACGATTATAGCCCTCTTGGCATACGTAAGCTACTGATGTCCACCATGACGTGCATGAGCCCCCTTCGACTGTGGGAATCTCCCACTGGAAAAAAGACGTTGGTTGGTGCAAAGTCAATCCTGAGGAAACGCACACGTGATCTGTTGACACCGCTGTCTGAGAAAAGAAGTGATAAAAAGCTTGAAATTGATATAGCAGCCAGTCTTTCAAAAGATTTTTCACGTCTGGATGTGATGTTTGATGAGAGTGAGAGTCGAGAATCAAAGTCTCTTGAAAAACAAGAGCAAACTTGCTTGGAGGCAAATGTCAAGGAAAAGGTTGTTGAAAATGTAAGTCTCTTCTTTCCTTTAAAGCATTTGAACACCTGTTGAGTTATCTATTTTATTACAATCTTCATCTGAAACTTGGTTGTGAGTAAGTACTTGCTTTGATTATGAATCTGATAGATCTCATTTCATGGTTATCTGACAGTACATAACGGAATGGGCTGCTTTCTCAAACTAATTTGCTTATGACAGGACATTCCTCATTACTTTCTATGCAGTATTTTTTTAGCTTAATGTTATGAACACTGAACGGCTATAATCTTATGCAGGTTCAAAGTTTATCTGGTGTTCTTTCTGAGAACAATACCAACAAGCAAGAACTGTCTCCTCCTGGTCAATCAGTAACCAAAGCAGAGAAGGCACAAGTTTCAACCCCAAGAAATCATTTGCAGAGAACTCTCATGGCTACTTCTAACAAAGAACAACATTCTTCTTCAAGTCTTTGTTTCGTCATCAATTCGCCTTCTCGAGCGAGAAACACCGAGAGTCATCTTGCTGACAATGAGAATTTCAACATGTACATACATCTATACCGCCACCTTTACTAATTTTTTATTTTCCATACTTGCTTTCAGTTCTTGCTACAATGAATTTGCTTCTTCTCTGTGTACAGATTCTGTGGAACTCCATTCAGGAGAGGTCTTGAATCTCCTTCAGCCTGGAAATCTCCATTTTACGTAAACTCTCTCTTCCCAAGCCCAAGGTTTGACACAGATATAACTATCGAGGTATCTCATAATGCACTAGGTTCCTTCCATTATGTATTCAACCTCCTACATTCATGGGTGCATGCAGTGTCAAGTTCTTTTATCCCATATATATCGACAAGTTGAATTTGTGCTTGTTATTTTCCAGGACATGGGCTACATTTTCAGCCCTGCGAAGAGAAGCTACGGGAATACGAGTGCATTTGCAGCATTCGATGCAATGGAGGTTTCACTCTCAGCAAGTAATTATGATGATGCAAGGAAGATGAAGGAACTGGATAAAGAGAATAATGATCCTCTACTGGTAAATGAATACTCCACTAATCTCATTCACTCTCTAGGTAGACGATTTGGAGATTATCATTCTATGGTTCTGAGATGAATAAAAGTGTTTTGCATTCATAGTTCTGAGTTTTGACTTTGTATTTATAGGCAGAGCGTCGAGTGCTGGACTTCAACGATTGCGAGTCTCCCACCAAAGTAACAGAAGAAGCCTCATCCCACCTCTTGAAAGGATGTAGGTAAAACACCATAACCTCAATACATAAATATTCATTGCATGTATGTGCATCTTCTATAAACAGACTCTGTCCCTGGTTGGATCAAATTCTCTGTGTTTTTTTTTTCTTTTAATGGATCAGCTTGAATGAATTTATGTAGATACTGTATATTCCAATATAATATACTCCTATATACATCTCTCATAATTGCCTGCAATGAGTATGCACATTCATGTCAATACTTAGAACTTGTAAGGCAATGAGCATGTCCATATGTGCATATGGAGTATATACCAACTTTATAACTTTCAACGATCAGTAACAATATTCTTATTCTATGTTAGGTTCCATAAGCTAGAACCCTTAAAAGATAAAACCAAAATTGAAAGTTGGTTGCTGTCTGCAAAGTTACGACATTGAAATGTAAATACTAGAAGAGGCACAAAGCTCTCTTGGTACTTTATTAATCACTGAGATGAAATAACAATAATAATAATAATGACATTATCTTGTCACTACCGGAAATGCTGAAAAAAAAAACATAAGTAAATTCTTTATTGATCACCACTTAACGACCGTGGAGGTGGTGTTCAGAGGGCTTTGGTAACAACAGCATGGATAGCGTCTGCAAGGTGCGGTACAGTCTTGGAGCTCAGACCAGCCATGCTTATCCTCCCGTCGGATGTCATGTAGATGTGGTACTCTTTAGTCATGTAGGAGACTTGAGCTGGGTTTAACCCTGTGAATGTGAACATACCGATCTGCTTTATGATGTGAGTCCAGTCTCCAGGCGTGCCTGTCACATGATTTGAGTGTCATCAGACTCATCACTTAGCTATTGCACAGTGTGTTTCGCTTTTTCTTGATGATTATACAATCACATAAGATCTTACCTCGAGCACGTAATGCCTCGAAAAGCTGTTTTCTCATGCTGATGATACGATCAGCCATGGCTTTCAGTTCCAGAGTCCATTCGTTGAACAAGTTTCTGTCACGGAGGATTACAGCAACGATGGATGCACCATGGATCGGAGGATTTGAGTACATTGGCCTTATTACAAGTTTCAGTTGGCTTTCAACTCTGCCTGCAACATCTGCTGCTTTGCATACCTACAAAAGCAAGCCCTTTATTGTCAGTATCTCTCACATCAGCACCCAAGAGTTTCTTAATTAGATTGAATCTTACAATGCTGAGAGCTCCAACTCGTTCTCCATAGAGTCCCATGTTCTTTGCATAACTCTGAGCAACGAGGCATTCTCCTCCATCAGCAACAAACATCCTAATTGGTTTCGCATCTGTATCCAGACTTCCACTCGCAAAGCCCTTCAATGAGTAAATAGATAAGACAAGTATCAACCATTTATTGAGCGCAGAATGGTTTAAACATCAGCTGGTCTTATACAACCAAAAAAGGATCCAGCAGGTGTACCTGATAAGCACTATCAAAGAATGGCATTAATCCTTTGGAACGCATCAACTTCCGGATTTGCTCCCATTGTTCAAGGGTTGGATCAACACCAGTTGGGTTATGAGCACAAGCATGGAGAAGCACTATAGAACCCTGTGGGGCGGCACCAAGGTCTTCTAATAAACCTGTAAACAGAAAAAGAAGAAGAAAGGGTTACGGTTGACCAGTTACAAAAGCTAATCAACAGCTTTGAAAAAAATTATGAGATACAATATCAAAGTATAAAACTCAGCAGCATTTTAAAAGCCATTCCACCTTGAAAGTTCAACCCACGTGTTGATGGATCGTAGTATCGGTAAGTTTTCACTGACAAACCAGCCAGTGTGAAAATCTTCGGATGGTTTCCCCAGGTTGGCTGAGGAATATAAATTGTTTTCTGGAAGAAGAAAAAAAAAAGACTTCAAATTACATGAATGTTCACTAGGATGAAGAAATTCAATCAGACATGAAAAAACAGACTTTAGCTTATCTACCTGATGATAATGCCTAGCCAAAAACTCCCCACCAACTCTCAGGGAACCAGTACCAGACAAACACTCTACGGTTGTCACCCGATTCTCCCGAATAGCAGGACTAAGTCATGCGTGAAAACACACAAATCCAAAGCATTGTCAGAATTTACAAGAAACTTCTGAAAACATATAAGGATAATCAGAGACAACATTTACCTGTCAGCGCCTAAAATGAGCTTAGCGCTTAACTTGTTGAACTCACCCAATCCAACAATGGGAAGATACTCCTTGATTCGTGACCTACATATTAATCACACATCAAAACGACTCAACATCATCATCAAGAACGCACTGATAAGGTTGTAATATAACCAAAACTAAATCCAGAGGAAAGAAGAGAGGTAGCACCTGTCATTGACAAGCTGCTGCTCAGCTTTCCTCACAACATTAAGAACCAAAGGTTTTCCCTCCTACAACACATTAACACCATATGAATGAACCAAATGTTATTCTCTCCAACAACACAGAACACCATTATAGGAAAGAGTAGAGACAAGCTTCATTAATCATTACCTCAGTACGGTAAGCACCAACTCCCAAATTAAGCTTAATTGGGCTTGGATCTTTGTTATACGCTACGGTCACCTGTTTACATTGTTCAAAATCAAAACAAGTATCAGAATATATCTCACAGCTGATAATTCATAGCCTATATTGCTAAATTTTCCAATAATTATGGGTGACAAAACGAGTAATTAAGAAAGTTCTATCTGTTCTACGTATTAACCGAGCCCAAAATCAGAAGAACAAACATCAAATCCTCTCCAATTCAATCTATCATCATGACACCATCCAGTATCTATCGCGAGATCGCACTAATCTATACCCGATCCATCAAAATCCAGAATCACAACCGACTAAAACAATCAAATGCGTTCGACACACATATCCACAATCTTCATCGAATACGTTTAACACAAAAACACATCGAAGGAAAAGAGGAAGAAGAAGGTACCCCTAGAATAGGATCCTCAGGAGCTTGAACAAGATGAGCGAAAACAGAACCGCCTGCGACTCCCGATGTAGGCGAGGCGAACACGGAGCTTACACGATCCGCATCTGTCCCGGCGGTGAGATGACGGAGCAGTGCACCGATCCTGCGATCGCTTGGGGACGAAGAAGATAACTCGTTAGTTTTCATTTTTTTTTCTCTGATGTGTGTGTGTGCGAATACGAAGTAGCCTCGTTCCCTTATAATAACGACTTTTCATATATTTCTTTTTTTCTTTCTTTACGCAATCCAAAGTTGGGAGATGCCACGTAGGCTTTTAGCATAAAGTTGCGTGCCCGCGTTACGTTTTGATATTGATAAGATTATCCTTAAAACCCGGTTAAATAAAAGAAAAAAGAGAAATAAATAAATAAATACTCCCAAAATAGGTTAAATTCGCATTTTAAGTGATAAAAATACTAATCAAGTAAAAACCATTCTATGTTGGAATGCTTGTGATCAGTGGAAGAAATTGGTTTCTAGGATGAATATCTTATTTCATCTTTGTAAATATGTATAATGACAAAAAGGTTTCTATTTCGGTGAATAGATGAAGCTTGCTTTCATTAGAATTTACAAACAAAAATCTCTTATTACAGAAAAAAATAAAAGGTCTTACTATATGTGCCATGAAAATGTGCATAAATTAATTAAGTTGATAGCCCAAGTCTGTTATGCCTTAGATCTTGACATTAGATGATTGTGATATATTTAAATTTGGAGTATATATATGAACCGTTTAGCTAATGCCATAAACAAAAATACAAATCTAACGCTACTACAAAACACAATATACACAGCCAGATAAAACATTTGTTTTGGTTTCAAATTTTATAGAGATAGTTTACATAAGTCGAATGGTTTTAAAATTATATTAAAAAAATATGAAAATTAAACTCAACAATGTTTACATCTCTCTAAATCTAGTTCTGACATTAAGTTCAAGAAAGAAAAAATAAGACAACTGTTTAAGGCAAAGCACGCAATACTCTCTTAAAGGTAATCGATACGGACATACTATTGTCTTATTGATAAGAACACACTCATAAGGTTGTTATACAACGCACTGTCTTCAGTTAATTAGGTGCAAGGACGAATCAATAAGTGAATCTTAGTGGGGTTTAAATATATGAAATCGATTGCTACGTACAATAACAAGTTTTAAAAGAAAAATATAATAATAATAATAATAATTTCTTCTTACGAGATTAAACTTAGAAGTTAGAATGTTACTGGATGTCTCTCTTTGCGTACATCCCTGGTTAGGTGTTGATGGTCCACTTTTGAACAGGGTCTGATACTTTTTTTAAGTTTATGTCTTTCTCACAATATGAAAGTGGCTTGGATGTTGATGTTTTCACATCTTAATGATAATGAAGATCAACTTCGTTGGATTACAGATGGCTTCATTTGAGAATTCATGTGGTTTTGAATAACTTTTAGAGACTAAAGTAGTCTCATAGTCTTTGTTTTTATAGTGGGAGTTCTTAGCATACTTAGTTATATAAGTAGAATCTTTCAACTTTGTATTTCTTAACTCAAACTCAATATAGATGTAGATCAATTTCGATTTTAGGTTTCGACCGAAGAGATTATATGGATCGTTAGATTTGAAATTATTTTGATCATAAGAAGAAACCATAAATGCTGAAAATGATACCCAAGAACTTAATTGCTTACACGACAAATGCAAGTGTGTTAGATGATTGTGATGTAATGTTGCAACGGTACATATCATGGCGTGTTTGAGCTGTAAGCCTGTAACTCCCTTAAGCTTTAACTAAGCCTCTAAACAACCTCCTTCCTTATTTCACAATATTCGAGTTTCTATGTATTATTACGACTTACAAGGTAACAATTATTTAATCTAATTTTTTATACAAACAAATTCTAAGACTAGTAGTTTATTTCCAATAAAACCAATTAACAATGGATTTAGAAATCGGAAATAAGGATTGCCCTTGGTAAAATGTTACTATGAAAGTAAATAAATATCTGACTTGGTCAGTTACGCTTTATCAAGTGATGTTTGTGTGTGTTTCTTATTCCAGCAACAATGATGCGCTGGATCGTGTGGCTCTCACCAAATGCCTTTTGTGTTCAACCAAGTTCCTAGGTATAAAAACTAGGGATTCACATAGGCTAGGAATATCTATAAATATATTAATAAGAGAATATCGCAAAATATTTTGTGAATCACTTAGTTTTGAAATCAGTTGTTGGACACCTTTCATACTATTTAGATTACCACATCTTATTAAAATTTTAAAGAGTGTTATAATCAAGAAAAACTATTTAGGAAAATTATTTTTTTCACATTCTAGAGTTTTCTCCAAACTCATTGGTTTTTAGCATTAATTTATGTTTTCGTACAGTGACACATACATATATGAATAAAATATCCATATCGATACTAAATAATAACTATCTTGAATAATACTCAATTTGGCTAAAATATTTTAAAATCATATCAAAAATATAATTAACCGGATTAAGTAGCATATCAAATAATAACTAGCGAACTTGAGTATTATTATACTTTTTTCGCTTTACAAAGAGTGTCACTTTGACATTTTTCACACATATTAACAAATTGATCGAAATGCATTTATATTTTCATTAATATCATCAATTTAACCAATAGTATTTTAGATAAATAATTTTATTTACAATATCAATGCAATTTGTAACTAATATTAAGCTGAAATTAATTATAAATTGCATTAAAATTGTAAAGCGACACTTTTTATGTAACAAAAAATATTAAAATGATATTTAATATGAAATAGACTATAGTTTATAAAATATTTTCAGAATATCATATCAAATAATCTGATTCTTATAAGTAATATTAAAGGCAATTTTATTTTTCTATAGACTATAGTTTACAAATTTCAAATTATATATCGTATAGGTGTTCTACTTAATGACATGTGTTGTCTTGTTTTCTGAAGTGTTACTAATTAAGACATAATTCATCAGTGGATGATTTGTCGATACCGGCATCATTTATAGAATTCTGGATAGTTTGGTCAAAGCTTGGAATTAGGGAAATTTAGTTCTTTTCTTTCAATTTGCATGTTTTGCTTTGAATATGTATATTTTTAATTCCAATTTAATTAATTTTTAGGTCAGTGCGCCATTTAAATTGCATTGACCAACAGTTGCAAACAGTAACGTGTCCAAATAAATTTATAGAAGTGCAATTCAAATATAAGTATACGACAATACGTACGTATTCGACGTATATACACCTAAAACGACAGAAATAATTAAAAACATTTTTTCCTGCAAATAAACTTTGCCTTCACCGATATATATATATATATTCTAGTCTACTCTTAATAAGATTTTTAATAACATTTATCTTGTTATCCGTCGTTGTTTGTATGACTTGCAAATAACCGGCTGATTCTTAATTATTTGTTTTTCTGTTTCTTTTTTTTGACTAACTGTTTTTCTGTTTCTTAAACCTGGATATTCAGAATTTAGGTTTCTAGCCACCTTGACATTCTTTGAATCGTAGCTACCACAACTAATCTTAATATAGATGCATGGAAATATTATATATATGGCCAAAGTTGGGATTTGTAACAATTTTGGAGAATTATGAATTATGAAGAAAAATTTAACACAAGTTATGTAGAGATGTTTATACGTAAAACCTATATATACACAGTAATTTTAATTTTTTTTCCAGAAATGTTAATTAATCAATGTCGTCTAAGGTGAATTAATTTTATACTTACATACCACTGAAGTTGCGGTGAGAAAATACATACATAAATAAAAAATGTTGTAATCATAACTCGATCAATTCTTTTTACATTGTCTCGTAATTTCCTATTAGTGTAGTATTATAGATATTTTTCGGTAAGCAGTATCAAAGATATAAGACACACATAAAACACAAACGAGTATTCCCATGTTTTGGTGGAAAACTGGCGTTAACTGATATCATTGTGGCTTGAGGGTTTACGTTGCCACCATAATTACGACCTAGTAATATCATCATTAGTTAGAAAATGACATATACGTACGTAGCGAACACACACATATGCATACGCATATGCATGCATTATCATTATGCATTTAAATAAAAATATACTAATGATTAGCGAAAAGCTGAGGTTAGATTTTACGTGGTTCATGAAAGTTAATTAAACTCAGACATGAATCACACACTATAATATCCTCTGATTTGGTTTTGCATACAATATTTGCTCGCTCCTCGATCAGTTTATATTAGTTGCCACGATATATTAATAACCCCTCAAAGCATCCTCTTTTTCTTTCCTTTTCGAAATATCACTTGTTTCTTACATTTTAAATGAAAATATTACATCTGTCCGAATCCATCAGGAATAGTTTTATTGGTTAAGTGAAATACTATTGAGGTTCTATTATTTGTTTGCTTTTGTTTTTTATGTTTACGTGTTAGTGTATTTGTTCTTTATATGAAACTACAATCATAAATTCAAAACTATATGAAATAAAGGCTTTTAGATGAGATTATATGGATCCAAAACTATATGAATGTTATTGCTTTGCGTACAAATATTATAATAAAATGTTTGGACTATCCAGATCGAACCAAACATATCTCTGGTAAGTGATTTGAACGTCGTCATGGAGCTAACCACATCTCAACATAGTGAACCGTACGCAAGTGTATATATATCTGCGTGCATAAAACTACTAGTTAACTCGAATGCTTATAAGGAATTTTAATGGCCCACAGAGAATGCGTGTATATAATTAAACACGAACAGCCAATATCTGAATAGTCTTTATATGGCCCACGATGCAAATCAACAGTCAATATTACCACATTTTACTTGATTAATGAGCTTTTAAATTAAATTTGCTCCATGGTATATAACTATCTGGCGTTCACCTTAAGCGCAAGAACTCTTATCATTACACCTACCATTTTTTATAATTAAGAGATTTCGGATCTTCATTATATATAACCGTTTTAGAATTAATATAAATAATTGACAATACATGTGAATACGATCGTCATCAATATATATATAACAAACCTAATTTTTGGTTAATTGGTATCAACTGAGGTATCTTCACATAATATATATACTATATATTTTTTACAGAAAAAAATGACTTTCGAGAAATAGTGTCTTCAGATTAGATATGGATCGTTGTTAATAGATGTTTATCATCATGTATTACTAATCAATGTTTCTAACAGATAACTTATATGTATACATATATATATATATATATATATTGGCTTACAAGGCCAAGGGATTGTGTTTTCCTACTAGATTGCCGAGTTAAAATTTTAAGTGTTTTGTAAATGAAGAACAAACACACTCGAAAGATTTTAAAAAACTTGAGGATTTGTAAGATACATGGGTGATACACAGATCCATGAATCTGGAGTATTAAACATATATTGATATATATGTATGTGGAGATAGAGATGAGATGATGATGTTGGGGTGTGTGTAAGAAGTAAAAATCCAAGAGTTAAAAAGGGGAGATATAGAGAGAGGAGAGAGGAGAGAGGAGAGAGGAGAGAGAAGGTTGATGTGGTTGTCGAGATGCTAACAGAGAGGCACATGCAAAGCTTAAATGATGGTATCACTGGTGGCCAAAGCATCTCCTTAAAGCTGTCCTTTTTCATCTAAGTTCTCTTTTTTTATTTATCTTTTCTCTCTCTATATATGTAATAAGCTAAGTGCTTGTGGTTATAGCTTTTTCAATATATACCAACTTGTGTATATAATCTTTACTAATGTGCAGTTGTACGTGCACGTATGCAAACCTAAAAGTGTATCAATTATAAATATACTAAATCTCCTTTCTCTAGTTACAACTACGTCTGAGGATAATATTTCGAAAAGTATATGAATCTTGATTTAGTTTATACGGTCTAGATAAAATGTTTGGTTGGTTGAAGATAGGTTCCTCGCGTTACTATCCCCACCAAAAGGAACATCGCGAATATGTGCTCAATTCTTTTTCCACAAAGTTTTGTAATTACATTTTGAAAATTAGCTATAAACCTTTTTAGCACTAAGTAAACTTTATTAACCTTAGAGAGGGGCATACTATATATGTAATTAATCTGCAGTTTTTATAATTAACAAGTAAATGTTGCATCTAAATTTTCAA
This sequence comes from Moricandia arvensis, assembly GCA_905132765.1. Taxonomy (NCBI): domain Eukaryota; kingdom Viridiplantae; phylum Streptophyta; class Magnoliopsida; order Brassicales; family Brassicaceae; genus Moricandia; species Moricandia arvensis. Next base: position 64,442 of record CAJHQP010002246.1, read on the forward strand.
AATGGACCACTAAGACGTTTTAGGTATATACATGCACAATTTGTCAAACCATAATTAACTGCGTCAAACAAGAAATTTTGATCTTATGTTTCTGATCTTACGTTGGCAAAAGTAAGTTCCACATATATCTCAGTGGGAATAAAAAAGGAGATTAATGTTTTTCTCCATATAGACTAAAGTAACAAACCTAAATTTCTATGGAAATAACAAATATTATAAATATTCAAACCCGACAAAAACTAGGAAAGAAATAAGAATCCAATTTACCGAAGAAAGAATATTATAAAAATATAGTATATCAAGGAGAGAGAAATGTGCTATAAAGGATAAAAGCCCCACTAAAGTCTGAAGCTATCACGCATCTTAATGTATAATATATTATTTTGTAAGAGGTGATACACAAAATTGATACAGTATTTTATTTTTCACCAAGCTTAGTATTAATATACGTTTGTAAAATGTTTAACACAACTTGATGATACTCACGAGTCACTTCTACATATATACGTGTGTGTGTGCTATACGTGAAAATTTAAACAAAAAAACGTATTAGCTGTCTAACAGTTAAATCCAAATCTATATTATACCTACGGATTTGATATACAAATACAGAGTCAACGACTCAACATCAAACTAATTGATGTATATATCAAATATGCAAAGGTCTAAAGAAAAACAAAGTTGGATTTTTTTATATTTTTTGTTAAACCTTGCTTACATCATAGGGTATCCCATTAGGTTGGTGTACCATGTGATACCACCGAAAAAACAGAAATCAATTAAAAATACATCTATGTACTTACAAATTCATAGATAGTAATGAAAGATTAATACATCTTTATTTAGAAAAACCTGGTTTACGTGAACCAAATCATTCTGATTTTTACTGTGGTAAATTTTTGAAATGGGGAAAAAAAAGGATGTTAGTTAGGGTTAATAATCTTATCATTTATTGAGGAAATGGGCTCATCTAGGGTAACATCACCTACCCATACAATATTATCATGCTTTTAGGGCTTTTATTTTTCTCTTTGGTTCCACAATTTCTCCACTCTCACTCCTCCCACGTGATCACACGCTCCAATCTCTACCCTCCTCCGTGCCGACGCTCCCTCTCCGATCCGCGCCACGGCCGAAACGTGCCCACACGAGAAAAAGAAAGTCCCGTGATAACCACGCGCCTAGGGTTTTCTTTTTTCGGACACAACAAATGGGTTGTGATAAGAACCGCAGATTACGGCCACGTGGAGGTCTATCCTTGGTACCTTGTGCCCCATCCTATCACACTGAAACGTCAATATATAATTTTTCAACGTAAATAAGATGGGTTTCCTTATATAAAGAAATCTTGTGAAAATAAATTATTTTTATCTTGTTGTTTAATTTTCGGATACCTATTACCCTAATGAAAAGCTCTTTGCATTAATGCTGAAGATATTTTCTCTAAAATAATAAAATATCGCATAAATAGAAATATATCGTTTTAACTTTTGACCTATACAGATACATATACGTGTAAACAATGTATAGAAAGGTACTCGTGTAAATGGAAATAGGCAGACCAGATGGTGACATGGCAGTGTCATGTTCCACAGATGAGTTGTTTTTATTTTTCAATATAAATTATTTTTTATAGCAATAAAGTATTTATTTTTATTAAATAAAAACACTCATTTCGACGCAATAAAACCCTCATTTCAAGGATAAGAAAGCTTTCGTTTCTCTCTCTTCGTTTCTCAACAGTCTCTCTCTATAAACCAAAGAAAAAATAAAAGTCCCTCCCCCTTTCTCTCTCTCTCCTCTCTCAGGAAACGTCGTCTTAGGGTTTCAAGAAAATTCGCAGTCAAATTCTACTCGTCTCCCGAAGAATCAACCATCGAAACTTATCTAATCTTCTTATCGTCAAGCTTCTCAATCTCCCGATACAGTTTTCTTCTCTTGCCGCTTGAGATCGAGCTCGAATCTCGCATCCCTTTTAATCTCTCTGGTTCGGATTATCTTCAGGTGCGTGTTTCCGACATGAATCTCTGATCTGTTTGACTTTTAGGGTTTAGGACATGGCTAGATCTTGTCGGAAGAGATTTTTAAACTTGACTTGAAGCTGACTTCGTGTTTTAGTTTTTTTTTTAATCGCGAGGGCTCTTCACTGTTCATTTATACGTCTCTTCGATGTTCTTACCTTTTTTTTGTTTCTTCACGGACTATTCACGTGCGGGTTAGATCTGACCCGTATTAATTGGTGGGTCTTTTTCGTTTATCTTTGTTAATCTCATACGGTTAATTTTAAGTGTCTTATTATCTGTTAATTGGCTTCTAAATAATTTTGATTTAAAACCCTAATTTACTCAGATTATTGATCTTTACGTTTATTGGAGTTTTTGTAAATTATATTGTAACTGTTCAGTTGTAAAGTTTTTTTTCTGGTCATGTAGACAAAGGTTACAGCTTTGGTTGTTCCCGTGTCTGAAAACCCTAGTTTTTAGGTCAGTGTTTAAATATAGGTAAATGTTGAATTTAAACTGTTAAAATGTCTATAATTCAGTGTATGTGGTGAAGCATTTCGTTCTTGATTTTATGTAGAAGTTCGAGTTCAAAGTTTTTAATTTTCATGGAACTGTGGAGTTAAATGTATGGTTGTTATGAATGTTATTTTATGTGCATATTCATTGAATATGCTTGAACATTATGGTTATATGTAAGCATTAATTAATTTTATACATAGTTATATTTGGTGTCATATATATATGGAACGTTAAGATTTTGGCGTTGGATGGATCTCTTTGCATGATCATGCACAATTATACAGTGTGATTTGTTGCTTAAATCTTTCTCTTTTGTGAAGCTAAGAAATATTATCGTGTGTAACAGCTCTAGGTGCGTAGAGAGAGTATAATGGTGGAAGTTAATCATCATTAAAGGCATATAATTAATCTTCTTCAAGCAAATCAATGGGTTCATCCATTAAGATCAACTCGATATCTATAGATCTCGCAGGCGCTGCCAACGAGATTAATATGGTAAAATGTGATCATTTCTCCATGCGGTGAGTCTACTATATATCGATCTTATGTTATCAACCTTCCTTGTTAATTTAGAGTGTGTTCGTATCATTCAATTACTTTGATAAATATTATAATGTATATATAATAGTAAGAATCACTTTCAAAATGCATATATAATAGTAAGGTACAAGATGTAATGACATGAATATATTGAGTTTTCTTCTTATAATCTTAATGCAGTGGATACGTAGCTGAAAGGCGTGAGAGAGACCAAAGAAAATGTTGGTCATTTTCAGAAGGGAGTGTTAGTTTGGGGAACCAAGAAAGCTATCCCCTTCCTTCTTTAACAGTTCCGAAGTTTAGATGGTGGCGTTGTATGAGCTGCATCAAAGATATCGATGCTGATGGGACAAAAGGTATATAGTTAAACTCACTTCCAATATTGTTTTATGTTCTATACTAGCTATAGAGAGAAAAGCTGCTTGAACTTATGCATGTAAATGGTTGCTTTAAGATTTAGAACTGCATGCAAACTCATCAAGTATAAACGGGGAAAAGCTAGATGGAATCTCTTCAGTTATCCCTAGTCAAAGCAAAGTGAACTCACTAGTTGTCACTGATGAGGAGAAAGAAAGGGAAAATGATATTGCAGGTATCCATCTGCTTGTTTTAGTTTCATAACTCTCAAAGCAAGTAATCATTTTGTATTATCATTTTGTGCAGGTAATGCTGTTGTGGAGAATGAGGATGTAAACTGTGAAAGATCTAAAAAGGATGATAAGACAGGTAATATATTCTTCTTTGGTCTAGCTAATTAAGCTGTGCAGATGAAAAAAAAAGACTAATATGTGAAGCTCAAACATCACAGATACTACGTTAGTCAAGAAAGTTCATCCTCCATCTAAGGATGCTTCTACTGTTAGGAGCAAGATCAGAAAGCTAACGAGTGGACAACAAGTAGGCAACAAGAGATCTAAAGTAAGCAAATCATCAACGGATACTAGCAGCTGGAAGGAGAAGCAAAACGTGACAACTTTTGCATCATCAGAGATAGCTGGTGTGGTTGAGGATACTCCTCCCAAGGCAATAAAGAATCATAAAGACAGTAGCGTTGACAATGTGTCATCAGAGGGTATAAATCTTGGCTTTCAGCGTAGGAAAACTCGCAAGGTTCGTCTACTCAGCGAGTTGATTGTTGATCCTCAGACCAAAGGTAGTGGTGGTAGTAACAATATCAGACAAGAAGAGTCTTCTTCCAAGTCTAGAGGTAGAAAAAGAAAGGTACCACCTGAAAACAACTATGTCAGCCGGGAACTAAGCAAAGTCGGTGCAACTTCTGAGAATGCCTCCAAAAGTTGTGACTCTGATCAAAGTGATAGTGAATCAACTGATAGTGGTTTTGATAGAGATCTGATTAAGGGTAAGAAGAAGAACAGAAGGTTCCAGGTTGTTGACGAGTTTGTACCATCACTTCCTTCTCAAGAGGGAGGCCATGAGAATGATGCAGGTCCTAGTAAGAGTGCTTTATCCAAGGAAAAAGATTCGGTTCCTCAGAGAACAGAGAAGAAGAAGCTCAGGAAGAAGAAAAAGAAGCCTGTAATGGATAAAGAGAAGAGTAGCCTGATCAGTTTTGGTTCCGGTCCTTCCATAACCGCAAGCTCCCAATCTACTAGAGATTTGTTGGATGAAGAAAGGGTTGGTACTTCACTTGACGACCGTTTGGCTGCAGCAGGGTATTTCAGAAAACCTACCCCTCCTCAGGTTAATGATAGGCCGGTCACTTCTTTGCATGTACCAGAGAATGCACATGTGAGGCCAAGAGATGCAGAAGCAAACTGTCTTCAAGAGTTTGGTTCCTCTTCTAGACCAAACACAGGTGGATGGTTGAGAACTGGTGTGGATGCTGTTAACTTTGGCCTTAACAACAACAACAATACAGATAAAGGCTTTGCAGATCTCTCTTCTGTACTGCAGAAGGTAAAGGCTTTGTTCTTATATGACTTTAGCTAAAGCTTTGTATTGTTGTCTATCCCAAACTAGTGTGGTTCAGTTAATAATGGAATCTCTTTACTTGGCAGGATGCTTCTAGTGCAGACAGAAAGGGGAAGACAGTAATGGTGCAAGAACATCATGGACCACTCGGAAGCCAAAGCCATGATAGAAACGAGAATACAGCTGAAGAGCAAAACGATGATATCACCTTGGAGATAGCCGAGCTCATGGCTAAAAACCAATACGAGAGGTGTCTTCCTGACAAAGAAGATGACATTAGCAACAAGCAGCCACCACAAGAAGAGACAGCACACAGATCGAAGAACGCTCTACTGATTGATCTTAACGAAACCTATGATAATGAGACCTCACTGGAGGATAACAACAACACATCAAGACCGCAGCAGAAACCTCTAGACTTCTTCCCATTAAGACAGCCTTATGTGCCTTCTCCGTTTGGGATCTTTCCTCCTACACAAGAAACCCGACCTAACTCCATCAGGTTTTCTGGTCACAACCCCCAGTGGCTTGGGAATGTACCAACTATGGCTAACCAGCACCCATCTCCGTCATCATATAGAGTCTTACGTGGGTGTAACACATGCTACCAGAGTGTTCCACATCAGTACAGAGAAGCAGCTCCTCATGCTTCTCATCCAAGCTGGCGACCTTCCATGGTGAGACCACAGTGTCATCCAACACCAGTTTCTTTCAACATGGATCATCAGTCAACGAGGCTTGGTTCCAGCAATAACAATACATGGAACCTCAACTTTGTTGCTGCAAATGGGAAGCAAACATGTGGGTCTAAGCCTAATCCAGAGTTCTCATTTGGCTGCAAACGTGATGGTAGTAATCGATCATCAATAGACGCCTATTCCAGCGAGAGCTCTATCCCTGCATTGAATCTACTCAGCCTTATGGATCCTAGGTTGAGATCAAACGCTCCAGCTGATCACCAAGGGAACACTCACTTTACGAGAAGACATTTTCCACCGGTTAACCAGTCCAAGGAACGTACAGGACTTGAAACAGGGAACTCTAGTAAGACAGCTTACACAACTAAGCAGTCTCCTTTCAACTTTTACAGCAATGGATACGCACCTGAGGCTACACGCAAGAGTTTCCCTATTGGTCCACCACTTGGTACGTCTTCGTTTTCATTTCAAAACGCACAAACTCCATGGAGTCGTCATCATCAAGAGAAGACAACCAATAGCAAAGACAAGGTGTTTCCTAACAGCAATGACCAAGGGAGATTCCAGCTTCTAAGAGCATCTAACTCCATGAAGCTCCCTGTGAAAGAAATGAACCAAAAGAGGAAAGTAGAGAGCTCAAGCAATGCCTCTGCATGGCCTCCTAAGAACAGCTCTGGGGCTGGTGTGTGCAGCGTGAATAGAAACCCTGCTGATTTCACCATTCCTGAACCTGGCAATGTATACATGTTAACGAGTGAAAGTCTCAAGGTCAGGAAACGCGCACCATACAAGACGAAAGCAAGCTTGTGTAAGGAGGACGCAATGAAGCAGACTAAGAAGCCAACTGGTCCAGTTACAGAAAATGCCTAAAAGATAGTACAAACGTGGAAGAGATCTCTCTTCAGGTCAGTTTGCTTCAAACTATATATATATCTAATTCTTTAGTCAATAATGGAGCCAGATTGCACCTTATATGTAGTGTTTCTTCTGCAGTTCTATTAAAGTTTAGTTACTAGAGCAGAGTTTAATCAGTTTCTTTCTCAGAATCTTTATCAGTTACTAACAGAACAGGTGTTTACTTAATGTGAAACAGATACTGAGAGGAAGGAGGGATACAAGTCCTGTTGAAACTAATAATAAGTCAGAAAGAAAACAGTAAAGCGAATCTTCTCAGTTCTTCGTGTTCTTGAATTACACATCTCTTTTTCCTTGTGCTTGATAACATTCAGCTTGTGTATATTCCTTAAATTACTGTACTACCCCCACTAGTTTTTTTTTTATAATCTTTTTGGAAGATATTTTTGCTACGCTCTTTTATTTATTTATACAGTCATATTTATACCAGTTGCATTATTCTTTTTCGGTCTTAATATTACCGTTAGAACCGGGATGAATTGTCTTTTTACAGTGTCAGCTTTGTCAACGTCACAGGAAAACCTAAATGTAACTTTTTAAAAGTTTTCACTTATCTAAAAAACATGGTAGGTGGTGGTCTAGTGCATGGTTACTGAGAGTATTCAGAGTCTGTAAGTCACTAGTATAAGTTAATTTGGAAGATGTAATTCACGCCTTAATTATGGTATTATCGATGGTTATGGATATGTGGTTAGATTATAAACTAAGGATGTGGAGCTTCTAAAGTTTACCAAGGAACAATCTTCAATTAAAATGCCAAGATTGAACAATATGCTAAAACCAAAAAAAAAATTTGCCAGATTTATAAACCCTAAAGTACAAAATTTTGGTAAAATGTAGGAGGATGATTTTCTTAAGAGTACATTGAAAATAAATTAGGTTTGATGGGCTCTATTTGGAGGAGGATGGAAGGTGGGAGTGGCAGGTAGTAAGAAATGAGTTATGGTTTAAAGCAAGAGTGAGGAGAAAGTTATAAAGACGGTTTCATCAAATGTAACATGACAAGAAAGGAAAGGTGCACAGAAAAATTCTAAATTTAAGCAATGATATATATATATACATCCACTGCGATTTGTGTGAAAACGCATTATGGTGGATGGGAAAGCTAATCTGGGACCGAGAGTAGTGAGAAGATTGAGATGTCCTACGAGGCTAAAAAGGAACTAGAATTAACTTCATATAATCTAAAGATCTGGGTCAAGAATTATAAACTATGGAAAATATTGTAGTTTCAAACTATACAACTAATGGATGTTGTGGTGTGTAAGATATGGGAGAAAAAAAAAACAATGAATGGGTCTACATATTGAAAAGGCGGAAGTTGACAAAAAGTACCAAGGAAATCATATAGTGTTCTTCTTTCTTCTCTTTTTTTTTCTTGAGAAATAAGTGCTGGTTTTAGAGAGTATATATAGTTAAAACTCAAATATATAAAGATTGATGATAGTTAATCAGACCACTGTAAATTATTTACACTATATAGTAACGTGAATAACATCTATAATTATTGAATGTACATATACTAGAGTATGATGTAATTTCAAGGCTGCTAAAATTAAGAATTTGGAGAGGGTTATGGAGTTACAAGTACTTAACATTGGTGATTATATTGCTTATTCAGAAACTGTTAAATAGTACTAGAATGATATATAGCTTAGTTGGTTACGAGTTACGACTCCAGAGTATACCATCATTAACTCATTGTAAAAGGCAAACAAACCCTCTTTAAGTCATGAGACAGATTTAAACCCTAGAGCATAAAATCAAATTAGATTATCTAAACAAGCACCAATTATTAGTCGGATAAAATCATAGGATGAATTTGCTAGATAAAATTTTCAGTTTAGTTTTCAATTATGTTTTCAGATATAATTAGCACATTTAAACCAACATTTTATGTCAATTTGGGAACTATCGATAAAAATAATACTTATAGACGAAATTTAAAATTGTTTTAATAAAACCTTTTCATATATAGTTTTGTCTATTTGCACAAAAAAATCATCATATAGTTTCATCATCTGTAAAGTTCTTTTAGAAAAATGCAAGAGTCTTACGTCCATTGGCTATTATATGTTTTGATATCTAGACTTTGACGTTTAAAGTACTTAACATTTGTGTGAAAAAAATAAGTATGTTTTGAATATGTGACGATTTGAATTTCTTCTGCACCACTTCATTTAACGTATAACTAACTGCAACCCAGATTCTGGTTTAGACAGACTAGCTAGTCTGGTCATACTCGTAGCATTAGGTATTATTGTTGCACAAAAAAGCATTAGGCATTATCGATATGATATATCTTGAAAATGAAAATCCGGACACACGCTTGATAATTTACGCTATATAATAACCTGGATAACATCAATAAAAATAATGGAGGTATATATTACATCCTGATTAATTTGTAGGTTTGAAATAGGTATTAGTTAACACGTACACTGTTTTTACATAAGTAACACGTACATTGTTGGTGTACGTTGCTTTCTGATTAAAACAATGCAGGTGGACGTGTTACGTATGTCAGGTGTTAATTTTTATTGAACAATATGTTCGTTTACACCAATTCTGATTTTGTAGGACAGACCAGAATGTAGTGATTTCTTTGGACCTAGAATTTATATCTGATTCGTATCATTTGATAATTGATTGAAGAGTTGTAAGATTGCAATATCAAAACCAAGGCAATATAATATATAAGATTTTAGTATATGTGTTAATTACATAGCATAGTATTAGAATTGTTATATATATATATATATATAAGAAATGATATGGACATGGTAGGTCTTGTGGACTTGTCTCACAGCTATTAAACATAGAAACCACCACATGGTAAGATGTTAATGCCAATAGTTAGTCGGAAAGTGACCAATCTAAGAAGAGGCAAGAACACACGAGTTTTCTTATTTCTAAATTAAGTATAATCTCTTTCATTATAAGATAAAGCTTCATCAGACCAGAATCACTTATATGGTTCCTTGAATATATACCGACCCGGGCGACCCCTGAGAAGCTAGGTTTGAAAATTAAAATGATTTTACATTTAAAACCCATACTAGAGTTAGAAACCTGTGAAATCACCATTTCGCATGCTACCAATCAGATTCACCATCCATCTATAGTGTACATAATAAAAAAAGGGTATAAATGTTATGTATCAAATAGAATTTTTTTAACTCTTCATTTCCTTAACAACGTTTAAACACTTTATCAATAAATATATTTAGAAGAACGAATATAAATCCTGGTTTTGTTCGAATTTTACAACTCGATTGAATGCTAATATATCACTCGAACAAATAAATAGTCGTTTTAAGATAACTTATTAAGGCAGAACGACTATATAATATATGAGAAATCATATTGTATACACATAGATAGAGGAGACAAAGTCACAGAGACGAAGGCCCACTTTTCTTTAACAAAAGAACTACAAGCCCGTGACACCAAACTAAAGACTTTCAGATTAATTTTATCTGACATAATAACCACCGTTGGATTTTATTTTCCTAAGTCCCATTCTGACCCAGATCCAACCGTCCATATTCCTCAAGGGCCCCTTTTCTTCTTCCTCTCGCTGTACAGCGCCAGAGCCACCGCCCTTGCCACTTCCTCCGCCGTCGCCACCGCAAGTTCTTCGCCGGGAAATCCTTTTCCGTAGAAGACGGCGAGTATGCTAACGGCGTATTCTCCCCTCCCTGCCAATCTTGCCATCACCGGCACCGTCATCGTGTGACAACAAGCTTCCGCCGCGCCTTCAGACGTCGTGCCCATGAGCTCAAGCGCAGCTAAAGCGCGTTCCACCGCAGTGATCTCTAGTCCCGCCGCAGTTTCCACCACCGCTCTAGCGGCTCCCTCCCGCCTCAACTGCCACGTGGCGGGTACCTTCTGCGAGGCAGAGCGCGAGGAGGATCTTGGTGACGTATTTGGCAGTTACGATGTTGTTGCTACGAATGCAAGATACGAGGCCTCGCATGAGACCCGGAGGACAAGTCGGATCGGACGACGGGTCGGGTACGATGACCCGTTCAAGTAGCTGAAGAGCGAGGAGCTTGTCGGACTCGGAGACTGATGTGAGTTGAAGGATCCCAAGTGAAGTAAAGCAAAGCGTCTCTTTTTAAATAGTAAGAAAGTAATTGGTTCGCACCAAATTTGTCAGGTGTTACACGTGTACTCTCCCTACTCATGTAAAAATCATATAATACTCTTTTGAATTTTAATAATGTACGTGTATTATGCAGAAAATATAGAACATTGTCGATGAATTCACTATTGTGAATTAAGGTGATGATTAAACTGTAGTATACTTTGTTTTTTAGTTAATATCATAATCTGAAGATGATAGAAAGCAATTTGATTTGGCTCTTTAACCAATAAAACTACCCAAAAACGTTAAAAAGAGGCTTCTATAAACTTCAATTTTTCAGAAGGTCCAGCGCAAAACCCTAGAATGTGACAAAAGGTTACTCAGTTTCCAAAGCCTAACATCAAGAATCAAGTTAGGCCAATGGTTATTTTTCTAGGAGTGCCAAAAAAATAAATACATATTCTACAACTGTGAAAAAAACAAACCTTAAAAGGATCCAATCACCTCCAACTTTCGCTTAGTTCCTTCTTCTCTGAAAGGACCCAAGTGATGTAGATGGCTGCAACGAGTGCTACAATCGTGATCAAGAGAAGTGCGTAGCTGAAATCATCTGTAAGCGAGTCGTAGGTCTTTGAAGGAGCAAGCCTTGTGTAGAAGAGATCCACTCCATAGGCAAAGACGTGTGTTGTTGACTCTAGCTTGGCTGGAGCTGTTACTATGCCTCTTAGACCTTCTACTTTGAGGGAGTGTGTGACGTATGACTGTGAAATATGACAAAGCTCATTACAATCACACAAACTAAGACCAGGCACAGAAACCAAACCAAAGATTGCCATGGAAAATGGGTATGAAGGAAACCTGAGGAATGATGGGTAATGAATCTGTGAGGGGGATGATCCCTTCTTCTTTCTCAGCTTGAGAGGGGTTAAGTGTCCGGCGTGGATCCACAAATCGTTTATCAAGTGCCAATATCTGATAATTCATTGGAACAGTTTTGAGTATCAGTTTTTCCAATACATGGAGGTATCTATACATGAAATGTAATCAACAAACCTGATCACCGATGGTACCAATGAGAAGCTGCTTTGAAGTTATACCCTTTGCAGTTGATGTTACCGCGATGGTTTTCACGGATTGAGGAAAGAAGTATGACTGTGACTTTGTAAACACCTCTGGTCTAGAGTATGAAGAGATTGGCGCTGTTAGATTGTGCTTTCCTAGAACGAGTTTCCACACATTTTTGTTCTCCTGCAAATAAAAGATTATAATGTATCATGTTGCGAACATCACTTTATATCAACTGATAAAATGGTTTGCGTATGAAGTCCTACCGCCCGAGATTGATCATAGATCTCGACGACAGTAACCTCGTACTTGTGAGCTCGAAGATTGAAGTAGTGGTACACAACCCAGTTTTCACTAAATACCTGCAAACGATTTGTACAGGTCAAGAAAGTTGCATTGAATCTATTACAAAAGAGATGAGATGAATAGCATTAGAACTTACAGCATGAACTGGCCCTTGGCAGCCTTGATGTGTCAAACGGTGCAGTATACGCCCTGTGATGGTGTCAATGAGGTATACTACAAGTGCCGACTCCTCTGGTGTAACTGAACCAATCTCACCAGCGCCTTTTGGTGACACACTGGCCACAAACAGCAAGTTTCTTGATACATATTTATACAACAGGTCTTGTTCTGTGCTGACTTTGGCTTGTGTATGGACAACCTGGAAACACAATCAATTCATGATTAGCAAATGAAACACTTGTAAGCTTCCATTCTCGTGTTCTGCCTTACAAAACTCCAATCTGTGTATATGTTCCGGGGAAAAAACACTAACAATGATGATAAGAACTGATTTAGAAACCAATATTTATACCTCATTTGGTTTTCGTGTTAGTGTTGAAATAATCTTCTCTGATTCTGAAGGAAACACAACAGTCCAAAGTTCTCTGGTAGTAAAGCAGTACTCATCTGCAGTCTCACCAGAGCAACTGCTCTTCATTCCGTGTCCTCTGATGATACCATCATCAGCCTCAACAGTGTACCAATATACATTTTGAAACTCGCGTTGAAAGATACTGAGAGCCTCTGAAGTTTTTGGGTACAAGTGGACATGGCCATTGGTATCAGCTATTAGATGTAAACGTTGTTCTGTTGAATCGGTAAATGGAAGAGGCATAACTTGCACAACAGAGTGGCCAATGTCTGATGAACTAATCTCCTTCCCTGTGTACACATCTACAAATGAGAGTAGTCCAGGCGCACTTGAATCTGTTCCGCATCTGCCAACTACAAGAACAGACGGATTCTCGTCCATGGCGTGATGATGAGGGACCTGCCATTGGTACAAGCTAATGCCACTTGGGCGTTCACAGGCTTCTGATTTACTCGGAGAGTTTAGCAGCATAGACCAGACAATCCTCCCATCTCCAGTGTGCAAAGCAAAAAGTTTCCCAGCTCCTGTCAGTGCTATGAATAATTTCCGAAAGCCATTATGGTCACGGGTTAGTTTGCTCTTCCCAGAACTCTTCATCCTCATTTCTTGAATTGCGGCCACATCCTCTGGGCTTGCTAATAACAAGGACCCCTTGAGCTTCAGCATGTGTCCCTTCCAAACGAAACAGAAAAAAAAATCTCAATTAATAACGGTGAAAGAAAACACACGAATACGTCAGATACACACAACTAAGTAGCATAACTCCAGAGAAACTAAAAAATCCAACAGAGAGGTTTAAGAACATTCATACCTTAAGCCAATCTACGAGTGTGTGTTCCACTTTTGCCACAGATACACCATCCTTCTCCACAGGGAGTTCTGCCGTTGTAACATCAGTAACTGACGCTAGGCCTTCTTCCCGGCTCCAAACAATAGCCCCTTGCTGCAGTAACAAGAGTGAGTGATCTTCCATCACGATAAGCGCTCTAAATCCGTTACTCCTGTCCGTCTTAATATAGTTGTTTATGAAAACTTTATCCACACGTCCCCTATGTTGGTCCATTTCAATGATCTCTTTAAGCAATACAGTATCCAAGTCATCCACAAGTTTCACCATGAGGTGAATCTTGCTCCCTTCATGATGAACTGAGGCAAAGGCCACCTGATCATCTGCAACTGGAAGTGAATCACTCATGGCTGTTTCATCAGATAATGAGTCTACCACCTCCAACTTTCCTTCGCCACCAACCCTCAAAAATATAGTGCGTTGTTTGACTTTAACAGCAAGCATATTGCTAAGAACTGGTGGTAAAATCTCAGCCATTCCAGAATTCTCAACGAGATCAGAAATATGGGTCTTCTGGAAGCTAATATCTCCATCTAAGAAGCCAATAGTAACCAAAATGGACCTCGTTGAATCAAGAACAACAACTTTATCGCTTGAAACTGAAGAAATTGCGCCAAAGAATCCACCAGGGAACACCTTGCTTTTCTGTGCCACCACCTCTCCACTTTTGGATCAATCTGATAAACAACAGCCTCAGATGAATGAAGGAATCCCAGAACATAAATTATACTGCTTCCATGAGGCTGAAGAACCCGCTGAACTTCGAACCTGCAGGAGACACAATGAAAGTAAATACAGCTAATCGCCAAACGTAAAGTGAAGGTAAGGCTCTCATACCCTTCAGCTGTGAAATCCTTTTTCCAGAGGACCTCACCATCTAAAGCAGAAACAGCATGAAGATAACCACCACCGAAAACAATAATAGGGTAGTCCTTGTCAACCTTCACATTTACCTGCAAGAGAGCTCTAATTCAAAACAAGAAGAAGCCAAGGAAATGATGACAAAACTAAGATTTAAGATACTATCACTCTTCCATCTCCTTTATAGATCAAATTAGTTTTACTGTCCTCCTTTTAAAAGCAAATAACAAAATTTCTATTACTAACCGGCACCACTGATAACAGTGACTTGGAATGCTGTGCGCTATGAAGCGATGTTTCCCACACCATTTGGCCATCAGGAAGGTTCCATGCTCTTAATATACTTCCTTGTGATGAAAGGGTGATAACATCTGAAACAATTCGAATCCAGAGTTAAAACTGTAACAGGTGAAAGTAAACATAGTGTTTGGTACATCCAACTCCTACATTTTCCCAAGGCAATATCAACCCCATCTATACCATCCTTTGTCCCAAGTACATGCCGCCAAACTGCAAGAAACAAAGTAAGAAATAAGCGAGACAGAGATAACTCTAGTGGGAGCTACTTGAAGATTGAACATGGATAAGAATAGATATGCGAATCAGTGTTCTTACAAATCTCCCCATGTCTGAGATCAAGGGAAGCAACAACATTCTCCTCGGTAGAGACGATAACACGCTTTCTCCCAGTCTTTTGAGTGTGGAACACTGCGTGCTTCACTTTCCCAATGTACCGTTGGTGCCTACACAACAAACAGAGTGATTCTACTCTCGATACAACACTTGAGCGTCTTTCACTTCTAATTACTTTTTCCAGATCGCATCTCAAAGACTCACAAATTGTCTAGCTAATGAGTGGTGAAATACTAAGTGGCAGATTATACACTACAGATTAGATTAATCTGATCGGTGAAAACGATAGTTCGAAGACCAGTAGTAAGTTTGGGATGAAGAAGATTAGTGTTACCAATCCATGAGGCCGACTTGATCTTCATAAAGGGAGAAAGAGACAGTTGCAGATGATAAGAAGATGACAAGGAGGGTTAAAGCCCTAATCGACATAGCCATGACGATTGTCTGACCAAGCTGGTAGTAGTGTTACCAACCAACCAGCAGATCTCCGGGAGGGATGAGTTTTGGTCTGGAAAATAAATCTTGCGAGTCCTGGGCTTTTTAAAATAGTCCTGGGCTTTTTAAAGCAATCCTGGGCTTTTTAAAACAATCCAAAGTCTTTTTCTTTTGTTGGCCTGAAAATAGTCGTTATGTGGACGTCCTATTATGGGTAAAGATTTTACTTAAACATAACAAATACTCCCTCCGTTTCATATTGTAAGTAGTTTTAGTAAAAAATGTTTGTTTCATAATATAAGTAGTTTTCATATTTCAATGTACTTTTTATATTTATTGGATAGTGTGTGACCAATTAAATAATATTAGCTTTTTTATAATTGATTAGATTTATTGATTTAATATTATTTTTAAAAAATCAACAACTTTTTTAATATTAGTGATTTTATCTAAAACTACTTACAATATGAAATGGAGGGAGTAACATTTTAATTCACACTCCAACACTACTCTTATAAGGACTTTTTTCTAACACCAGAAAATTTGGTAAGGTTTCATATCAGAAGAAATTCTTTGTTAACTTCAATACCACATAATTAATTTAAGTTACTACTTTCATTATTTTCCTCTCCTCTTTAATATCATGATCATCAAACCATAAATCGTAAACAACAGCAAACCTCTACAATCCAAACTATTCATACAAACATTAATCGCAAAAGTCACCAAAAAATAATAAAACACAAACAATCCACCAATTTTGAGTTCAAAATTATAAAAACAAACAACAAAGAAACTATGTAAACCTCATACAACATCTTATATGTTACACGCCGCAACATTCAAATATGAAAAACCATCATAATCAAACATAATAAATCTTATTACAGAAAATTCTCTTCAGTCAAATGTTTTTATACATATCTTTTGCAAATCCAAACCTAAAACACAAACAACGAAAGCATACAAAATATAAGTATATATATCACACTTAAATTTATGTTACTAACATGTTTTTCTAATACTTAATGTGTATGTATTTTTGAATATATTAAAAGGATAAAGAAACAGGAAATTGGTGGACAACAGATATAAAATACAAGGGACCAGATACACATATTGGTTATTGGCCAAAAGAACTATTTGATCTTATAGGTAATAGTGTGGATATGGTTGGAGTAACGGGAGCAGTCCGGGCTTCATCATCTGGTATAAGTCCACCGATGGGTAATGGTCTGCACATGTTAAAAGCCTTGAAATCTTAGATTCTGAGTTTAAAGTCCAAGAAAGTAACAAATATAATCTAGAAAAGGTATTAGATAACAACAAATGTTATGGCTTAAGAGATGGTAAGAAACGTATTCTCTTCAAAGAATCCATTTTGTTTAATTATGGTGGACCGGGGGGAGATTCTTGTGGAATCTAGTATTAACTTGTGGAATGTAATGGTACAAAGTAATGTTTTCGGTTATCATATTGAATAATTTGAACTTCATGTTTCATATTCAAACATTTAGCTCTTTAATCTATGTTTGAAGAATATATTGAAAAAAGAAGAAAATAATTAAGAAGAAGAATGTATTGAAGAAAATACCTTCTTTTTTTTTGATGAAATATAAAATTTATTGATCGAATGATGAAAAAAAGATTTACAATGTAGTGGACCTTCTTCTATAGTATAAAGGTTATGAATTGAGGGACTATGAATCCATATCCATAATGGTTATAGATTAAACTAATCAATACACTAAACATTCCTTACATACACCAATTGGTACCTATTTGTGGTGGGTTTATTCTTTCTAATAAAAGTAAATGCCTTGCTGGTAAAATAATCAGGCTCTGGGGTCCAATACGGCTGCCAAATTTGATCATTTGACATACCCCCGCAGCCTCGACTCATCTATATACATTTTTTTTTGTCATCAAGACTAAAGAGAACCAATTTATTTAACAATTCAGGATATACCATCGCACCAAAGTCTACAAAAGCCTTATACTCAATTATTGTTGGGTTTGTCACTCTTGTCTTTATTCATTAAAAATATCTCTATCAAGGACCATCAACTTGATTTATTTATAACATAGTGCGTACTTATCTTAATGGACGACACTGGTTCTATCTTACATTCTCATTCTATATTATACTTGAAATGAAAACTAGAGCTTGCAAAGTTTAGTCTCACTAGAAGAACTATAGAACCTATGAGATCATGCATATATTTAAGGTTATCCATTTCGACTTTACCTATATATATACGACTATGATTATCTAACATTTATTGTATTACTTGTGACATATTAAACTTTGGATATTGACTTACAGAAATTCCGAATCACAAGTTCTTTTTTGTGTTTTATTAAGTAACAGATTTATAAAATGGTTAAATCTCTAGAATCACAAGTTCTTTTTTGTACTTAAAATAGAATTTTTTATTTTAATTTTTTTAATATATATTTTTTAGTTTTAAACTTCATCTCCAAAACTTTACTCTATAACTCTAAATAGTAAATCATAAGTATAGATTAGTTATTCCTTAGGATATAAAAGTATATTTACACATTTTAATAAATCTCTTTCAGTCATTTTTCTTATTAAATATTATTTTGGTGACAAAAACTTTTTAAATTATCTTATGCTATTTTTCTTTATGTATCTAATTTGTAGCGTATATTACTGAACACTGCAATTATCTTAGGACTGAAATGAATTAGATTCAATTTAGTGGAGTAGTTAGGGGACAAAGACAATTATTAAAAAGTGAAAGTTATGTAAATGAAAAAAAAAACAAGATAAAACTGTTACAGTAAGTAACAAAAAAAAATGTAACAAAGAAAACACAAAGAGGTAATGGAAGAAAAGAGGGACCTACACGAGGGGAGGGTGTCTCCTTCTTTCCGTTTTAATGACTTTTCAATTTTCTTATAATAATAATAATTTTCCTCAGCTTATATAATTCTACTATCTATGAGTTTCATCATCCATCACAAATATCTTCCAACTCAATCATTTACCAAAGCTCTTTGTTAACCTTAGCTCGTAAGAGAGATATGGGAAGTACTCCGGCTGAGTTACCCTGTGAGGATGTCGCCGACAATAGATCCGGCGTCGGAGGTGGTATCTCCGACGTGTACGGTGAGGATTTAGCCACCTTGGATCAGCTCGTCACTCCTTGGGTTACCTCCGTGGCCAGGTCACTCATCCTCTCTGCTTTTGAACTTTGTCGCTTGCTTTTAGGTTTAGGTTTTATTAGTTTACTAAACTTGGGAACCAAGAAAGCTCTCTGAACTAATGAAGCTGATGTTTCTTGTAGTTGAAGTAAGAGATATATATAAGAAACTTATTGTGAGAAATGAAATTTTTTTTCTCAGTGGATACTCGTTGATGCGTGATCCAAGATACAACAAAGGACTTGCGTTCACTGATAAAGAGAGAGATGCACATTACTTAACTGGTCTTCTTCCCCCTGTTGTTATAAGCCAGGAAGTTCAGGTGATTTTAATGAGATTTAGATACAATATAACTCATTTTTATTTGGGTTTGTTTGTGTGTTAACTTGTGGTTTGTTGTTGTTTTGATTAGGAGAGGAAGCTGATGCATAATCTGCGCCAGTACACTGTTCCTCTACAGCGTTACATGGCCCTCATGGATCTTCAGGTGATTCATTGTTCCCTCATGTTTACTAGTAGTAGAGAACATGTGACCAAAGATTTGTGGCTCATGTTTTACAGGAAAGGAACGAGAGGTTGTTCTATAAGCTTTTGATTGATAACGTGGAGGAGTTGCTTCCAGTAGTGTACACACCAACAGTTGGTGAGGCTTGCCAGAAGTATGGTAGCATTTTCAGGAAGCCACAGGGTCTCTACATCAGCTTGAATGAGAAGTGTGTGTTTTAGTTTTATCTCTCTTCTCTCTACTTACCAGGTCACTTTCATTTTGTTTCTTTTAAAATACTAAAAGTGAATGTATGTTCTTTAGGGGCAAGATTCTTGAAGTGTTGAAGAACTGGCCTCAGAGAGGGATTCAAGTTATAGTTGTTACTGATGGTGAGCGCATTCTCGGTCTGGGAGATCTTGGTTGCCAGGGAATGGGAATTCCAGTAGGGAAGCTTTCTCTTTACACAGCTTTGGGAGGAATACGTCCATCAGCTGTAAGCACTAGAACACAAGATGTGCAATGTTTGTGCCTAGCTGTATGGTGATCCTAAATGCAAAACCTGGTTTCAAATGCAGTGCCTTCCAATCACTATTGATGTGGGTACAAACAATGAGAAGTTGCTGAATGATGAATTCTACATTGGCCTTAGACAGAGAAGAGCAACTGGCCAGGTTAGTAATCTCTTCTTTACTATTGTATTCTCTTATTATAGCTATTTAGAAACTGAGAAGTCTGTTTGGTTTTGTGATTCAGGAATATGCAGACTTTCTACACGAGTTCATGTGCGCTGTGAAGCAGAACTATGGAGAGAAAGTGTTGGTACAGGTGAGTAATATGATTAGTTCTGCTAAGACACATGATTCTTCTTGTTTAGAATTGTTGATGTTCCTGTTATAATATCAATACATATTCTTCTTTTTCAGTTTGAAGATTTTGCAAATCACAATGCGTTTGACCTTTTATCTAAGTACAGCACGACTCATCTTGTCTTCAATGACGATATTCAGGTAAGATATTTTCTGAATGATTGATTATGTTTCTTACATATTGGTTTAGATGTCAGAGAAGAACTTGTTTGGTCTTGCTTGATTGCAGGGTACTGCATCAGTGGTGCTTGCTGGGCTTATTGCTGCTCAGAAGGTGCTTGGTAAAAGCTTGTCTGACCATACTTTCTTGTTCTTGGGTGCCGGAGAGGTGAGACCAGAAAGCATTAATACTCTCTATAAGCTTATCATATATCTTGAATATATGTTTTGCTGATTGATAACGCTGGTTCTTTATAGGCTGGAACCGGTATTGCTGAGCTAATTGCTCTTAAAATTTCTAAAGAGGTTAGTAACTCTGAGAAGTCACTTGTGTTTTCTCTGTTCTCTGGCTAAGAATAAGTGTTTTGTAGACTGGAGCTCCCATCGAGGAGACCAGAAAGAAGATTTGGCTTGTGGACTCCAAGGTATTGTTTAACAACCACCAAGACCACTCTCATCCTCCTTAGCTTAAACCTTTCTTGATCACTTATGTTCCTTTATTTCCCAGGGACTGATCGTTAGCTCCCGCAAAGAATCGCTTCAGCACTTCAAGCAGCCATGGGCGCATGAGTATGAACCTGTCAAGGATCTCATTGGTGCTGTGAATGTACGTGATGAACTCATCTTTAACTCGCTTGATTGGTGAACAAAGCAACTTAGTCTTAGCTTTTCTTCTTCTTATGTTCACTCTTGGTTGAAACTTTTTCAAACAGGCAATCAAACCAACTGTTCTCATTGGAACCTCTGGTGTGGGTCAGACTTTCACAAAGGAAGTTGTCGAGGCCATGGCTACCAACAACGAGGTTTCTTCTTGTTCTTCTTCACAGCTTTCTTGACTAACACTGCATCTATGCTATTGTTCTAATGCTGGTCTTGGTGTTGGTTTATAGAAACCGTTGATTCTCGCTCTCTCAAACCCTACTTCTCAAGCTGAGTGTACTGCAGAACAGGCTTACACATGGACCAAGGTAACTTGATTCATGTCCTGCTTATAACAACAAAGCTAAACTTTCATTTGATGAGGCTCTAACGTCTGATCATAATATAGGGACGTGCAATCTTTGGTAGTGGAAGCCCGTTTGATCCTGTTGAATACGACGGCAAAACTTACTTGCCTGGCCAGGTCTGTTGCCATTTCCATATTCTTTTCTCTGTCACTTAATCTGAATGCTTACATCAGAACCCTACTTCACTTCACAGGCAAACAACTGTTACATTTTCCCGGGTCTGGGTCTTGGTTTGATCATGTCCGGTGCTATTCGTGTCCGTGATGACATGCTCCTCGCAGCTTGTAAGTATAAATTGTAGCAGAGACTAAAACATTCTCAGTGGAACTCTTTCTCTAACTTGTCTCTCTCACTGTCTATTCAACAGCTGAAGCATTGGCAGCTCAAGTCACAGAAGAGAACTTTGCCAATGGTCTGATCTACCCGCCATTCTCTAACATCAGACAGATCTCTGCTAACATTGCAGCCAGTGTAGCCGCAACCACCTATGACCTCGGTTAGTTCCATTCATCTAAAATCTAAGTTCTTGACTTATACAAGAAAGTGTGCTGATGATTGATGATATATATATTTGTGGGGGGTATAGGATTGGCTTCGAATCTGCCACGTGCAAAGGATCTGGTGAAGTTTGCAGAGAGCTGCATGTACAGCCCTGTCTATAGAAACTACCGTTAAAAGAAGTGGTGCTGAAGAAACCTGCAGATTCTTGTATTCACAACCTTCTTGAGGCTTGTATAAGTGTTGTTTGTGTCGTTTTCCACTTTCTTCTCTACACTATGATGTTTCGAGCACTCTATTTTGTCTTTGCTTCTTGTTTGCGGAATAATAAGTCCAATCTATCAGTTATGTAAAAAAGCTAAGTTTTCACCCCCACACAATCAACATGTCTTATTATTAGTGAGAGGTATTGGTTCTTGTATTTTAAATATTTAAAAATTCAAATTAAATCATGTGTTATTAATTTCATAATTTATAAATTGTAATTTAAATCATGTGTTATTTAATCATTCAGATTTACTAATAGATTTAATTTTATAATAAATTTAAAATAATTTATAGAGATTTCTATGTTAAAAATACAAATACACAAATTCAAAGAAAAACCTTCAATTTTGTAAATATTAATTAAAATTTATATATTAAATTTAAAAATTATTATATTTTACACTGATTTATAAATACTATATAAATTTCTTAATACACAAAAAGTACATAAACCATAACATAACGCCTCCTTAATATTAAATTTCTTAATATGGGAAATGATTATTTGGACTGCAGTATGACATAGTCAATACTCAATAGCCATTTTCCATTAAAAAAATAGATGAGCCAAAAGATTTGAAAAGCGCATTATATTTCTATGTTAAGAACCATGTGATGTGATCTAATTGAGATATCAAATATGGTAGACTTTTGTAATCAAACAATTCAGACAAAACATGGTCGTAAAATGTTTTAAAAAAAAAAACTAAGAGAACAAAATCACAGTAACTTGGAAATAAAATAGATAATCAGTCTAGTAAAATTGTTTCAACCAACTAATTAAAAACCCACTCCAATAACACAGAACCCAAATGGGCTGAGTAGTCTTGAGCTTCGGCCTTAAAAAGCCCAATAGTATAAATGTTGAAATTTGGGTAAATAACTTTTATTCTCGGCAAAATCGGAACACAAAATAAGTAGAGGGACTAATAGGTAAAGAATAAACACGTTTTCTTATTAACCGCGTGATCTTTTGCATCTGGAACAAGCGAGAAGCTCTGATTATAATCGCGAGTCCCTTTATTAAAAATTATTACACTTCGTCAAAATCCTCTTCACCAAATTATATTATCTCCGATCAAAAGTCGATCAAGGTATGTTCTTTCTACTAGTTTACAGATCAAAGACGACGGAAACAAGCTGTCCCGATCGTTCATGCTTTGCTTGAAATTAAACTTGGATCCTTTTGTGATTGCTCTAGGATTTACGTAGAGAGGACTACATGTTTTGATGTTCTGGTTTATTTGTTTGTCGGTTATAATGAAACTCGTGTTTGTAAAATCTAGGTTTTAGATAAATCTGAATGTGGTTTCTCTGTAGTAAAACCTGTTATTAATTTGTAAAATTGAAGGATGTGTTGTGTCTTAAATTATGTTTAGTTTATGGTTTGCTGTTTTTGTTGATTAGATTTGTGTGTTGGAATGTGTTTTACATTCTCATTTGTGTGATTGGATATTTGGATGATAGCTTGTACTGTCCGTGTAGTGATCAGGTTACAAAGCAAGAAGGAACCTAGTTACTCGGCTTGATCATTTGAAACTGCAGCCATGGCGCTTAACCCTCAATTGATGCCCAACGGGATGCCTGTTCCCTTTGTTAATGAAATGTTTGTTCTTGTCAGAGATGGTGTTGAGTTTGAAGTCGACAAGATTCCTGGGTTCGTCTTTCCTTCTCATCTCCTTCATTGTTTTCTTGATTGTGGGTTTGACTTTATATGCACCTGTATCCATTTTTGCTCTGTTGTTTTTTTACTGGTTTAGATCTGTTTATCTAGCACATGAACCAATTGAACAGACATACTTAGTTCTTCAACACTTTGCTAACGTTGTGTTTTTGTTTGATCCAGAGGACATGGAGGACATGTTAAGGCCAAGGGAGTGATATACTTGTCTAATATTCGGATGGTCTTTGTTGCAAGCAAGCCTGTTGAGAACTTTGTTGCTTTTGACATGCCTATGGTACAGTGAATTGCTCCTTTTGTTTTTCTCTTCTTATTCAGTTTAAATCATCTCAGAAGTTTTAACAGGAGCTTCATGCTAGATACATAGGGGTGACTAGTAAAATCCTTAATGATAAACTCATTGCTCTGGTAAATAATGGACTATATGTTACCCTATTTTTGTAGCTTTACATCCACGCGGAGAAATTCAATCAGCCAATATTCCACTGCAACAATATATCTGGACAAGTCGAGCCTGTAAGTAAACAAACTTCATGTGGAACTTACACTTTCCTTGTCAGAAAATTACCTTATAGAATTAACTTACACATCTCATTGAGCATGTAATAAAATTTCCAGGTGGTACCAGAGAACGAGCATAGAGCACTGTATTCAACACACAGTTTCAAGATCCTATTTAAGGAAGGTGGTTGCGGAACATTTGTTCCTCTCTTCTTGAATCTCATATCATCAGTGAGGCAGTACAACAGACAAATGCAACAAGCGGCAGAAACAGCAGCGGCAGCACCACGTGTTGATCCCCTTCAAGCCGCACAGACCCCTGTCGATGAAATGATGAGACATGCGTAAGTCCCTCTCTCTATCATACGAAGGTTTTGATAAAAATGGCTACTGTTTCTCAAAACTCGTGTGTATGTACAGGTACGTGGACCCTAACGATCCAACAAAGATATATCTACAGCAGCCATCTGGGGAGTCTCAGTTGAGGCGGCGAGCTTACCATTCGAGTGCAGCGGATCACTGATGGTGAGATACAAAGAGGGTGGTGAGATACATATAAGCAGCACAGCAAAACATTAAGTGTTGCAAATAAGTTGAAAGCGTTGTTGATTTGTTTAAACATAAGAAAACTAAAACCACTTTGTGTAATGAGGAAAGAAAAGACTTGTTGGATATGTATCTGTGAAATATTGGATTGTCTGTAATTATAAGTCAACTGTTCGAATTTAATTGTACCAATTCTATTACAAAGACAAAAGATGTACCAATTCTATTACAGGACAGACACTAACACAAGATAGCATTCTTGTTCTGTCCCGATGAAGTGAGTGGGAGTTTAAAAACTAAACAACTAAAGTTACTTTTGTCGTTTTTATATATTGTCTCAGCTAAATAACAAAGTCGAGGGAGGGCGAAACATAGAAAGGGATTTGAGAGAGGACCTAGTTGTCCGTAGTTTTGACCTAAACCCTAATATCGGGGGCTCTGTGCAGTCGGAGCACAAAAACTCTGATCAGAAGCGACTTCATAGAGCTCACTTGGGTCTGTTTCTTTCTGGTTAGTGTTGTTCGGTCTATGTTCTGTTTGTTCTTTTAATCGAATCAGAGTTCCAATTTATGTGATGTATATCTGGGATTCGGATTCTTGTGCTGAGCTCAAATTCATTAGCACGATTACCTCTCTAACGATTTTCTTAGCTTTTCGATTTACTTGATAAAATGTAAATAATTTTGAAGCTCAGATTTGTGGATTATTTAATGCTCCAGCCTTCAGGGTTTTACAATCTAACTAGGCCTCTCTATGAAATTGTGGCAATTTATGCGGCTGTGGCCCTATTTTAGTAATAAGATGACTGAATGATTCTGTTGTTGTCTTGTGTCTCTGAACTTTGATGAGTAGTCCTTCAACTGTATAGACCAGCATTAACATTGGGTTTGTAATAAAGCTGATAGCTTGATGGATGATGCCTTGGCTCGAATGAAGTCCTTCAGCTTCTTCCTCTCATGTTTTTACTTCAAATCAATATCATAATGTACAGTAATACTCTTTTAACTGTGTGTTTGCAGAAATAAAAAAAAAGGGTGATGGAAACCCAGAAGAAAGCTAGGGAACATAGCCTACACCGTATAGTCGATGATATTGGTGGGGCATTTGGAATGGGAGCTATTGGTGGTTCTGTGTTTCATTTCATAAAAGGGACTTACAATTCCCCAAAAGGCCGTCGTTTTGTTGGGGGAGCACAAGCTGTGAGCATGAATGCTCCTCGTATAGGAGGTAGCTTTGCTGTGTTTGGAGGCCTTTTCTCGGTGTTTGATCACACAATGGTGTACATGAGGAAGAAGGAAGATCCATGGAACTCTATCATATCAGGTGCTGCTACTGCAGGGTTTCTTTCAATGCGACAAGGGCTTGCTACTGCTTCAAAATCAGCTCTTATGGGAGGGCTTTTGCTTGCTTTGATCAAAGGAGTCCACTAATGTTACACGAGTAAGCTTTTATTGGGATGTGCTTTGTTGAGCTTTCTCTGCTCAATCTTGGAATCTCTATACTCTTTTGTTTAAATCATTCTACAGTAATTCATGTGGTGTAATTATACCCAGTTGGATTTAGTCAAGAACTCAAACGTCATCAGACAAACAAATCCTTTTCTTGTCAAGATATATACCAAAAAACAACTCAAGTCAATAAGAGTGCTTGAGAGTATTGAGG